>JANJEY010000007.1:55718565-55730661 GCA_024703695.1 Erythroxylum cataractarum
GTAGGCGACACACACCTCATCGATAATCGAGGCATATGGAAGCTTCATGTCACCGATCGAGAAGAAGTTGTCAGAAACGACAAAATACCCTCCCAGATTGTTGTGAATCCGTTCATTCTCGGAGGCCAGCCTAAGTCCCCAAGACAAAGGGATATTATTCCTAATAATTGACCGATTCAACTCCCCCACGGTCATCGTTGATTCGTCTTTCGGTGGCTCCTCCACGACCAACTCATCCTTCCGGTCACTCGCCGTGACCCCCTTAACACCTCTCGCCCCCGACACCGCAACTACTTCCGCCACTACTTCAAGCGGCCTAACTGGTTGGGAGGCCCTCTCGGCGGCTTCATCCCTAGGGCTAACCCCACTTCTAGAACTGGTTGACGACATGTTTACAAGAGGAAACTTTAGGAAGAAGCAAGGGAAAAGGACGTACCTAGTTGATGGTAGAAGTTGGGAATTTGAACGACGGTTGAAAAAAAACTTCGGAGATTGTAGGCAAGAAGGTGCAGATGAAAGTAAAATGAAAGCTGGAGAACAAAACAAGCGTGAAGAAAATCTGTAGTCTGTCGACCCTGAGTATTTATACAAGATCGATCGAATGGGAGTTCCAAACAACACTTGACGTATGAAGAAAATCCGAGCCAAACTCAGACACGTGGCAGAATCTGAGCCGAGGTGAATTAAGGTTATTAGAAATCTAGAGCAACGCAGCAGTTGAAAGGACGTACGTGACAACTGCACAATGGTTACAAAGACGTTTCGCTTCAAACTCTGAATATCTATCAGAAGGTACGTGCCGTCAGTAATATTTACACCAAGTACCTTCACGCGCTCAGCGTCGATGCTCACTCGATCTATCTCGGCGCGATCTATCATGCATTAAACATCGATGCCAACCGATCGGGACACTCAATCGACCGATCCCAGCACAAGCAGTCATGCGCTATGCATTGATGTCCGACCAATCGGGCCTACCACGAACTGTCTCACAGACGAGCTACAAGATCCTTATGTACTCCTACAACCCTTCTCCTTGGTCAGACTCGAGAAGTAGGGGGCTTATAGTTGGGTCGGTCATGCTAAGCTCAAACCCACTCAAAATGGCTCATGGATAGATCGGTCCGTCCCTCAAGGGTTGACCTAATACCTATCGACTATGCTAGACCCAGGCCCCATTCCATGCATCCACAACCCATTCGTAGGTAGAAGTCTCCCATGCATAGGTAAAGACCTAAACCTAGCATCTATTCCATATATAAGGTACAACTTTGCCATGATGCAGGTACAACATTAGAACCCTGAGATTTTTCTTTGTTTTCAGCGACCAAAACCCTCACCGAAAGACTAACTTGAGCGTCGGAGGGGCCTGCCGGCTATCAACCCCCGGCGTGCCTTGTGCTATTTTGCAAATATTCTCTTGTTGAAGGAAACCAAGCTCATAGATCCAAACAGCAACGTCCTGCCTCACCAGGATCAGGCAGAACCAAAAGTTAATGACAAGTGCCAAAAAATTGGGAGAAATTTGGGTTAAAAATTGGAGACAAATGGACTAGCTTTTAAAATAACCAATTGGAGACCACAATAAAATTGACAAGTGGCAAGTGAGAGGTGTCACAACACTCGCCACTCGCCACTCTCCACTCACATTTTTATTCACCTAAATTAAAAACCATCTAATGGTCTTTCACTTGGCATATACGATGCATACTCCTCCTCTTCATCTTTTTCATTTGCTCTCTTCTTCACCTACGGATATCTCACTCTCACCCTCATGATGTTGTTGTTTTTCAACTCTTTCACTTTGTTTCTTTAAGATTTTTTGCCTTCTCCATCTTGTTATTAAAAGGTCTAACCCTTCTACTTTAAATGATGATGATGATTGTGTGATGTGGGAAGCTAAGGTTAAGTGTGATTTGAAGACAATAAACCTAAACAAGTAAGTATAAGTATTACTCCTATTGATTTGTTGAATGAAACATGTTTTGATGATAGTTAGAGGTTAAATGTTCATAAAATGAGGATGGATACATGCTAAAACGTGAATGAGTAATGTGGTAGGTTAATGTCTTGTTTTTGTGTTTGTGATGATCATTAAAGATGGCGTAGAAAGAAGTGCAGAAAATTTGATTTATGAATGGATATTGTTATGTTCTATTTTTTTACGAATAAAAAAGTGGATCATTGGTTGTTTTAGACATTGATTGGATTGAGATTTGAAGTTAGAGAAAAGACAAGTGTAGTGTCTTAAAAAGGGAAGAACTAGGATGAAAGTTTAGAGACAAAATGGTAATGGTATTTAAAGTGTGCTAGAAAAATATTAGCTGTAACATTTTCCCCTGATTATGTATCTATAATTTAGTCATAGCTTGTTCTGTATGAATCCAAAATATGTGTTTTTTGATTGGATTAAATTAGAGACATATGGCTACATTTTTAATGAAGACATAGAATTCAAATTATGTCTTTAAGGGTTTCTAATTTTGGCTTGAAATTAAGTACTAGGTTCAGTAAACTAATGGATGAATGCATATGTTTGTGTTCTATTTTAAGAGTATGAGAACCATGAGTGATGACTTGTTATGTAATTGTTATGACTTGTGAATTAAGGATATAATGAAGATAAAAGTTATGATAACCAAGATGTTAAGTTATGCTCTTGAAATGAGATTAATTAAGGTGATAGTTAGAAGCGAAATGAAAGTAGAAATGAAGTTGAATATATGCAGAAAGTTAATTATGAATATATATATATATATATGTATATATGTTTGTGTGTGTGTGTGTGTGTGTGTGTTTTGTTTTGTGTGTTCATGATCAATCATGGACTATAATTTTTCTATGGATGATATTGAGCTGAAATGGAATTAGAATAATTGGGAATGATGAGTATTAAACTAGAAATGATAGACTAACCATAAGGTGTTGAATGCGGTAAGTAAAGAGTTAGAATCTGGAAACTAAGGATGCAATTGGATATATGTTTGGGAAAGAGGTATAACTTTTTTTGTAGAACTCTGATTTTGTTTAGAGGGTCAAATTTTAAGATTTCTATAAGAGACCTGTAAAGGTTCACTCAGCGGACATGGATGTCCGCCTAACGGACATTCAGTAGTCATTTGGTCTTAATTAAGGCTTAAATGGGGCTTAAATTGAACCTCGAATGATGCTTGAATCAAGTGACTAATGTGTGATATGTTTGAAGTGATAATGGAGGTTATAACTTAGTGAATGAATTAATAATATCAAAGTACCAAAGACATAAGTATAATAGGAATGAAAATCTTCATATGATTGTAGTTATGATCCAAAGGAGTTGAGTAACACGTATTAAGTGATTAAATATGAATGAGATTTGGGTATGTGAAAGCATATAATGTTAGAAAAGAAATTATGAGAAATTGAGTTATGATATTAGAGTAACCAAGTGTTCTTGAGGTGTGAGCTTAAGAACGAGCTAGACACATACAAAGAATAAAGATTTAATGGTGAACTTAGAATGATCATGTACAAATGAAGTGTAAACCTAAGTTCAACAAAACATATATGAGTTATAAAATGAGAATTAGCATAAAATGTGAAATTAGGTAATATACCTGGGATTGTCATTGAGCATGCAATATACACAGTACATATATATATATGTATGTGATTAAGTATTCATAAGATTGAGCAATTAATAATGTGTGTGCAATATGTGTTTTGCGTAATGATGATACATGATAGAACATCCGCAGTTAGACCTTTCTGGATCATAGAAGCTAATGCTAATCTGGAGCGTACTGTAAGTTGACTTAGATGGTCTTACTTTAAATGATTATTCTATTTAAATTCTGTATTGAATGATTATATGAATGTGATTGTATTGATTCTGGACATTGAATTTCTGAAGTGTTTATTGCTTGGAATAAATATTGGAAGTGCTCATTGAATGTAAATTGGACTAACTATGTGCTTTTTCAACTTAAATGTTGAATGCCGGACTAAGGTGATGACATGTGAAAGTGAATGTGTAAAAAGAAATAAAATGATTGATTGGTCTTATGTGATTGATACATTTCATTACATGAATGTATGACACAATAAAGTTTTTTGTGACTAGATTAGCCACCAAGAAAGAGCTTCAAGCTTAGAGAGTGAAAAAGAGTTGAAAGCTCATAATGTGATTAAGAGTTAAAGGCTCACTATATATAATGAGCTCGGAAACTCCAACGGATACAGGACTGTTATCAATAAGCTCGGTATCTACAATAGATATGAGACAGTTATAGGAACTCGGTCACAACAATAATAACTAAAAGTGAGTCCCATGTGCATTACATATATAATGTATGATTTGAATGATCAAAAAGAACTGTTTGATTGCATTGAATTTGAAATGTGAAAATTGTGAACAAAATATTTTTGTGATGCTACATGATGATAAATGAAATGATGTGAAATATGTGATTGTATGTATTGATGTGTTATGTGATTGAGTGAGTTATCGAGGATGGTCCACTCACTAAGTTTGCAAAACTCAACCCAAAATTTGCAATAATTTTTAGGCTTAGAAAAGATCTGCTGTTAGACAAATTGGAGTTAAGCCATTACATTAGAGTAAGAGATAGAGGTCGGGATCAGTTCGTGTTTGCATTTGTATTTCTTTATCTCTATATCAAATTGTGTATTATGTAATTATTGTACCTTGGTTACTTGAATAATTTTATTTTGTAATAACTTTCCAAATTGGAAAGTTTTGTAAATGACATTGAACAATGAGTGTGGTAACACTTATGACTGAAAATCTTTATGAATAAAATGGGCTGGATTTTTTTATTGATTTTCCACAAATGCATGTATTGTTTTTTTAAAAAAATTTAATGAGTTTTGATTGATTGACTATTCTAGCATACCATCCTTGTAGGATATATTCTCAAATATCATCGATATGTTTGGGGATATGCCCTATGAGAGTAGGGTGTTACAATATAAGTGGCAATAAGGAGCTATTCATGGAACTTAATGAGAAGAAAAAGGAAGAAATTATTTTTGACGATGATTCAAAAGTTTCACTTGAAGGCACAAGTGATATTATTGTCTTTATAAAAAATCGTAGTCGTAGACTTATTTCACAAGTCTATTACGTTCCTTCTTTGAAAGAAAATATCTTGAGTATGGGACAATTGCTAAAAAATGGATATGATATCTATTTAAAAAATGCTTGTTGCATTTTGAGAGATGAAGCAAATAACTTAATAGCAAGGGTTCCTAAGTCAAAGAATAGAATGTTCAAGCTCAATGTCAATGTTGATCACCCAAGATGCTTGAAGACATGTGTCAAAGACTTCTCTTAGCTTTGGCATATGAGACTTGACCATCTAAATTTTAGAGGATTAAATTTATTAGTAAAGGAGAATATGGTGAATGGTTTACCTCTCATTACTCAACCCAGTCAATTATATAAAGGGTGTGTTATGGGAAAGCAAGTGAGAAAGCCTTTTCCAAAGGATTCCACCATGAGAACCATCAAACCACTTCAACTTGTTCATGCCGACATTTCTAGCTCAATCAAGCCATCTTCTTATGGTAAAGAAAACTATTTCTTATTCTTCATTGATAAATTTTTTCACAAAACTTGGGTTTATTTTTTGAGTAGGAGGGATGAAGTTTTTGGAGTTTTCCAAAATTTCAAAGCCCAAGCTGAAAATGAAAGTGGATTTTTCATCAAATCTTTGGGGATGGATAGATGGGGAGAGTTCACTTCCTTGAAGTTCAAAAAATTTTGTGAAGCTAAAGGCATTCGTCATTTTCTTACAGTTCCATACTCTCCGTAAAAAGATGGAGTTGTGGAACTTAAGAATAGATCTATTCTCAACATGGCAAGGAGCATACTAAAGAGCAAGAATATGCCTAAGGATTTTTGGGTCGAAGCTATTGCTTGCGCTGTATACTTATCCAACTTATCCTTTACTAGAAATGTTCATGGGATGACTCCTCAAGAAGCTTCTAGCTATAAGAAGCCAAGTGTTTCTCATTTGCAAATTTTTGGAAGCATAGCATATGCTTATGTTCCTAAAGAGATGAGATCGAAGTTAGACGACAAAAGTGACAAGCATGTCTTCATTGGCTTTAGCTCTAATTCTAAGGGGTATAAGTTGTTTAATCCTACCAATGGGAAGATTGTAATTAATAGAGATGTTAATTTTGATGAAGAAAGTTCGTGGAAGTGTGATGTCTCTCTAAAAATGAAGAAAGTGTTTCATTTCTTATTATTGGAGATTTTGATCATGACAGGCATGAAGATATTCATACTCCTCCTTAATCACCCAATCTTAGAAGAAATGGAAGTCCTCCTCAAAGCTCGTTTGAGGGTCCTAAAGGAAGATAGGGTCTATGAGATCTTTATTAATCCACGGAGATGGTAGAAAATAAAACACTATTTAGTCTCTTTGTCAATTTCGAGCCGCTGTACTTTGAAGAAGTTATACAAGAAAAGAAATGGAGATATGCAATGGATAAAGAAATTTAAGCAATTTAAAAGAAAACACATGGGAGCTTTCTACTCTTCCAAAGGAGCAAAAGGGGATTGTTGTGAAATAGGTATAGAAACTCCAAAGAAATGCTCAAGGAGAGGTAGACAGGTACAAGGCAAGACTTGTCGTTAAAAACTATAGGCAACGACATAGAGTAGACTATGATGAGGTATTTGCTCCTATGGCTCGACTAGAGAACATTTGATTAATTGTTTCCTTGGTAGCATAAAAGAGATGGAAGATTTATCAAATGAATGTCAATTTGACATTCTTGAATGGCTACCTTAAGAAAGAGATTTTTATCCAACAACCATTGAGGTACTTGGTGAAAGGACGTGAAGATAAAGTGTTGAAGTTAAAGAAGACATTATATGGCTTGAAACATTCTCCAAGAACTTGGCATAGCCGCATTGATAAACATTTCCAAAGCTAGGGATTCGTCAAATGTCTTCAAAAACATTCTCTTTATGTCAAAGAAGTGGAAATGGAAGTATTCTTCTTGTATGCCTATATATTGATGACTTGATCTTCACGGGTAGCAATTAAAAGATGTTCGAAGAGTTTAACAAGGTGATGACTAAAGAATTTGAAATGACTGATATAGGACTTATGTCCTATTTCCTTGGTATTGAAGTGAAGCAAGATGAGGATGATATGTTTATTTCTCAAAAGGCTTATGTAAGAAAGATTCTTGAGAAATTTAAGATGAAGAATTGCAAGCCCATTAATACCCTAATTGATTGTGCAACAAAATTGTCAAAGTTTGATGAAGGTCAAAAGGTGGATCCAACTCTTTTTAGGAGTCTTGTTGGAAGCTTGAGGTATTTAATTTGCACAAGACCCGATATTCTCTTTTGAGTGGAGGTTATAAGTCGTTCTATGGAAGCTCCAACTAGTACTCATATGGCAATGGCTAAAAGGATTTTGCGATATACCAAAGATATTATTGACTATGGTTTGCACTATTTTTCTTCATCTAATTTTCAACTTATTGGTTATAGTGATAGTGATTGGGGAGATGATGTTGATGATAGAAAGAGCACAAGCAGGTTTATATTTTTCACGGGTGACACTGCTTGACGTTCGAAAAAACAACCTATTGTGGCTTTATCTACATGTGAGGCCAAATATGTTGCAACTACTTGTATAAAACGTGGAATTTGGTTAAGAAAGTTGTTGAAGTGCTATATTTGACTCAAGATGGAGCTACCCTAATTTTATGGACAACAAATCTGCTATAGCATTGGGGAAGAATCCTATGTTCCATGATTGAAGTAGGCATATAGATACAAAGTTTCATTTTGTAAGGGAGTGTATTGAGAATAAAGAAGTTGAGATGTTATAAGTGAGAAGTGTTAGTCAAGTAGCCGGTATTATTACTAAAGGATTAGAGTTTGAAAGTTTTATTAAGCTACGTGCTTGAAGTTACCAAGAAGAATCAAGTTTAAGGGAGGACATTAAAAAAATGTAATTATATTAGTGGAGTATTTAATTAAATTTGATTCATTATTTGGTTCATGTATTTTAAGATTCATTGTATTTTTCTTATGCATGTATCTTATATTTGCTATCTTTATGTTTTCCAAGAGTTGTATTGTTTTAAAGAGATGTCTTATGTATCTACAAATACCATTTACTAGTTCATTTCTAAAATGGGACAAAAGAATGAGTATTATCTCTCCCTTATATATTACACACACACTATGCCGGTGCTATTATGACTTGTGCTTATGGTTTATGCACAGAGAGCCTGACAATTACATTTCTATTAACATTGAGTCAATTTAATTCTTTTTTTAAAAAAAAAATTTATAGCCATAGGAAATGTAATGGACATAACTACAATGCGTAATGAAGGCTGGTCTGGTTAAAATCCCAGCCGCTCCTTCCTTGATCCAGTATTCCCATAAAGCACACAAGATTTGCAGTGTCATGACGACTGGTGTTAGAGATCATGGAAGGTAAATTAACTTGTTCTCTTGTTACTTGGTAACCTTCTCCCCTCTGTGGATCCTCCATTCCTCCTAGTTCCTCTCTCACCGCAAAGTAAGTGAATGTTTCAAGAGAATCAAGTGGAATTCCGAAACAATATCACGAAGCTGAAAAAATTTTGATTGGAACTAGTAATCCTTTAATATAGGTCAAGTTCAAGAGTTGAGTATGATGAAGTCTTAATTTGATTACTCGTCCAAAACCTGTCCCTGCTCCAACAAAATAGTAGCTTATCTGGAAATCAGAATCTCATCAAAGCATCACTATAAAAACCTGTGGGACGAGACAAATGAGACAATATATGGACACAAAACTTTGCTATTTTGCCATTTATGTGACAGAATTTGCAGCTTGTTTTCAACAAGTGAGGGGGGCGGAGACTAATTAACTTACACGTAAATAGACATTTGTTACAGAACAGTATGCATGTAGAGGCAACTTAAATTCAATGTTCACTGCCAACAAGAATGCTGATGTTGTTAAGCATAGTTGCAACTCAACTCCGCTACATAAAATCAGTCATGGTATTGATACAGCAGAAAGAAGAAAGGATAACCAATTCCCAGCTCATGCCAAGAAGAGTGAAATCTGTAGGCCAATTGAATGGATAGCATTGACGCACATACATGCCACAACACCAAAAAGTGTAGGACAACATAAACTCAACACCCATTTGGCACTCATTCGACACTTTAAATTGCAAAGGGAGTGAAAAAAATATTGTGCAACAGAAGATACGAAAATAGGGTCCCAAGAACAGTTCATATCTTAGATGAACAAAGAACCATCATACTGGATGGACAACTTCCTGATGTTGAGAAGATTAAAGCTACACAAACAATACCATAAAGCATATACAAGAAAATAAACAGCAAAAGACTGTCTATGACGTAACCAGGCCATGCATGTTGGTGTTACAAACCAGAAGCACCTCCATTGCACCAACTTAGTGCAAGAAGGATACAAAAAAAAGCATAAGATCGTCACTTGAATGGGGATGATCTCGATCTATCATTAAAGAAACTAAAAGAAAAAGATTCCATATAGTTGTATTTGGTAATTAGAATTCCAACAAGAGAGACTTAAAAAAGTCACAATGAGTTATCACAACGATATGATCAAACTAAACACAGAGAAATTGAACAAGAAGCAGAACAAAACTGCAAATTATACGACATTGTGTGCAAATAGTTTTGCTTAATTGTGAATCTAATTGCACAAGTTTGAGGATATAAAGTGACACCCAAAAACAGAGAGACGAGAAAATTTTCCTTCTACATTATCTACTCGATGATGGATTGAATGACACCAGCTCCAACAGTCTTCCCACCTTCTCTGATAGCAAACCTCATTCCTTGTTCACAAGCTACAGGCATAATAAGCTCCACAACCATCTTAACACGATCACCAGGCATAACCATCTTTGACTCCTCATCCTTGTCATTCATAATCGAAGATACTCTCCCAGTAACATCAGTAGTCCTCATGTAAAACTGAGGCCTATAACCGGCAAAGAAAGGCGAATGCCTACCACCCTCTTCCTTCTTCAAAACATACACAATAGCAGTAAACTTGGTATGAGGTGTAATGCTCCCAGGTTTTGCCAACACCATCCCTCTCTGAATATCAAATTTTTGAATACCTCTCAACAATAACCCAACATTATCACCAGCCAGAGCCTCGTCCAAAGTCTTCTGAAACATTTCAACACCAGTTACAGTTGTGTTCCTAGTTTCTCTCAACCCCACAATATCAACAGTCTCACCAACCCTAACAGTTCCCCTCTCAACTCTACCAGTGGCAACAGTACCACGACCAGTAATAGAGAAAACATCCTCAACAGCAAGCAGAAAAGGCAGATCAGTCTGTCGTTGAGGAATTGGAATATAACTATCAACAGAATCCATAAGCTCGTAAATCTTATCAACCCACTGATTGTCTCCACGTTTAATAGCAGGATTAGCCATCAAGGCCTCCAAAGCCAAAAGGGCAGACCCAGATATAATTGGAATATCATCACCAGGAAATTCATAAGAAGATAACAATTCACGCACCTCCAATTCTACCAATTGTAAGAGTTCCTCATCATCGACCTGGTCCTGTTTGTTCAAGAACACAACCATATTAGGAACACCCACTTGTTTGGCCAACAAGATGTGCTCTTTAGTCTGTGGCATAGGCCCGTCTGCACCGGAGACGACGAGAATGGCGCCATCCATCTGGGCAGCGCCGGTAATCATGTTCTTCACGTAATCGGCGTGACCGGGACAGTCCACGTGGGCATAGTGGCGGTTCTCGGTCTCGTACTCGACGGTGGCGGTGTTAATGGTGATACCACGAGCACGCTCTTCGGGGGCAGCATCGATTTCGTCGTACTTCTTGGGTGCGCTATTTCCCAGAGCAGCTAAAGCCATGGTGAGAGCAGCAGTAAGAGTGGTTTTACCGTGGTCCACGTGGCCAATTGTGCCAATATTCACATGGGGTTTCTTTCTCTCAAATTTCCCACGAGCGGCGCGAACGGTAAATGCCGTCCGGCGAGTGGTTACGACGGCGGAGGAAGAGGAGGTAGTGGTGAGAAAGGGGGTGATAAAGGAAGAGGAGAGGAGGGTTTTGGGGGTGAGTTTGGTGGGTTTGGTGGAGAAGGTAGAAGAGAAAGTGGTGGCTGAAGAAGGTGGGTAGCCTAGTTTAGAGGTGGAGGAGGAGGAGACGGTGGCTGAGGCTGTAATTGCCATGAGTTTCGTTGAGTTGCCTCTGAGAAAAAAGGGAGAGAGGAATTGGTGTTCGTTATCTGTTTGATGAGAGGCTAAAAGAAGCGCTTTTATTTGAGGAGCTCACTCTATCTGTAATCTATCCATTACTTTCTTACAAACTACTCGGTAACATTGGAGCGCAGATCGTCTGTGTAAAATAACTCTTATTATTTAAATAAATAATATATTATTTACAAACGGCCATTTAATGGCTATTTGCAATGGCCATTTGTAAATAATAATAAATATATATTATTTATTTAAAAAATAAATAATATTATAAATTATTAAAGAACATTATTTAATAAATTATTAGAATAATCATAAAACTATTACAATTATAACTATTATTATTATTATTATTATTATTATTCTATAAATAAATATTTATAAATTAAACCCGATATTATTAATAAATAAATAATTTATTAATAATAAGAATAATAACAAGTAGAGAATTAATAATTAAAGCCCAATTTAAATAGTTAAATTAATCAATTGTAAATGGCCATTTGTAAATGGTTATTTAGTTTTTTTATAAATAAATACATATTATATAATAATTATAATTACAATTATAACAATAATAATTATTATATTATAATTATAATAATAAATATATTATAATATGTAATTATTATTATATTCATATTTATTGTTATTCAAAATTATTATTACTAATTATTAAAATTTATTATTATTATGTGTAATTATTGTTGTTATTATTATTATTATTATTATTATTATATAATTTGTATTTATTATTATTACAATTTATTGTTATTATTATTATTATTATTGTTGTTGTTGTTGTTGTTGTTATTAGTATATAATTTTTA
>JANJEY010000007.1:55743349-55764936 GCA_024703695.1 Erythroxylum cataractarum
TTTCATTAACATCATAGAATAAGAGTTTACAAAGCTTTAATGACATTCTAAGCCACATTACATCAACAATATCAAAAATCCAAAATACAAAAGATACAAAACCCCATAATTCTCGACATGTGTCTGAAGTCTTTTTTTTTACATCAATCTAACTTAAAATACAAAATATGCATAATCTTACGAATGTCTTGACTCTCTTTCACCCGATCCCTTTTCTCATCACCTAGAGATAGGAATGAAAGGGGGTGAGCTTAAAGCTCATGGGTAACAGTTTATAACAGAAAAATAAACAAAAACGTTGAAATGTTCATTTGCCAATACAAAGTTCTTATTAAATTTATCAAAGTATCATTCTCAATTTCATAACTGAAATTCACAAATTTTAAATCATGAATGCATCAAACTTGTCAACATCTCATAACACATAAACACATCAAAATGGTTTGGGTAAATCCATAAATATGATGAACTACACATTTCCACATCATGGTTCTGTATAGTCGTAAACTTGAGGCACTATCACAATCCCACATAGTGGTTTGGCGTAGGCGTAAACTTGAGGGAGTCCATGAATGAGCTCCATGTCACTAGCGGACAGGCGGGAGAAGCCTTTAACTTAGTCAACTTACACGTGATATTCTTGAATGGATTATACCAACCCCACATAATATGTAATTCATGAATGGGAAACCATTTGCCCAAATGGGACATTCTTGAAAACTTGTTTTTCATAAACATGAGATATTTCGAAAACTATTTCTAAAACATGATTTCATAATCATTTATCTTTTCAAAAGAATCATTTTGAAAGTCTTTTAACAAATCATCAACCTAATTCACATACCAAACACGTAGCAAATTCTCAATTCATTCAAGAAGCACCAAATGCAACAATTATGATGCAATTTAAAAACATTAAATTTCCTTAACTCAAAGAAAATATTTATTGGCTTATTAATTCTATTATAAATGTATACTTACCTTGATTTCCTTGCTTCAAACTTTGCTAAAAAATGCCCTTACTCTTGCTCCTCTTGCCTCTTTTGATTTCCTTAATCAAAGACAAAATTCTCATATCCATAGAGATTCAAATTGGAGAACCCACAAGACATATTCACTAAAATTTATCCTAGAGTCCTTAAACCCATACGTTTCTCAAGCTATATGAATCAAAACCCTTTCAAAAATTCAAAGATTAAAATCCAACTTACCTTGAATCTTCACTAAATGAAGAGTTTGTTGGCTCTAATGGAAGCTCTCATCATCTTCTACTTTTTTTCCTTCTTGAATAACTTCAAAAACACTCTTTAGGACCAAGAAAAATCAAAACCTAGCTTTTTCTTCTTTCTTTCTTCTCTTCTCCACCGAACTCTCTTCTTTCTCTCTTCTCTTTGTTTTTTTTCTCCTAATTTCGTTTTTGCTTCTTCCTTAAAAAGCAAGCCATCACTTCTTATTTCAATTTTGTCATTAATGATTCTAAATTGTCCATTTTGTCCTTCCTTATATGCCTTATATCTTTTATCCTTAATTGGTCTTTCACAAATGGCCTTGAACATCCTTATTACCTTAGTACTTTAATTCGATTTACCAATGTCACATAATCTTACTGATATTGACATAATAATAACTCCCAAAAATTAAATCCATCAAAACCTCAAAATTCATTTAAATCATGTTTAACTAGAGAAAAAAATATGGGGGCCAATAGTGTTGGTCTTTCTCTCCATTAAAGCATCTACTTGAACTCATCTAGTTTGGTACTCTAACCACCCTTACATATTGTTTCTTCTTCATCTTTGCGTGTTCTTGAGTGATCAAGGAAGGGTTTGATGTTTGTAACAACCCAAACAAGGAAAAGAATTAAGAAAGTAGGAGAATCAAAAGGTACATATAATGTTATACCATGTTCATATAATCTGTTTATGCATACATTTGAGATTATGATTTTTAGGATGTCATGGGGTTGGAATTTAGATTCCAACATTTCCGTTGCTTTATCATGCATATAATGTATGAATCTATGTCTCCCTCTACAGGATAAACTTCTGTACAGCCTTATCATTGTCACCTGTAATGATAATGTCATCAAAATAAACTAGAAGAAAAACCTAGTCCCATCTTTGTTGAAGACAAATAAAGAGGGATCTGCATAAGAGTTGGTGAATCTAAAGATGTCAAGAAAGTGATATAGCTCATGATACCAGGCTCAAGGAGTTTGTTTAAGGCCATAAATAGCCTTCCAAAATATGTAGACATAATGGGAATGATCACAATCAATAAAGCCCTATGGTTGTCTCTTATATACATCCTTAGAAAGGGTACCCTATAGAAAATCATTATTGACATCAATTGTTGAAGACACCATCTGCGATTAATAATAAGACTGAGAGTAATTCAGAAAATGATAGGCTTGACAACTAGACTGAAAATATCATGATGATCAATACCAGGGCGTTGATGGAACCACTTTTTAATAAGGCGAGCCTTGTCTTTTAATAAAGCCATCAGATAAATACTTGGTACAAAAAATCCATTTGTAGCCAACAAGATTCTGTGTGGGGATTTGGGGGAACAAGTTCCCATGTCCCATTTCAAAAAAGAGCATCATATATTCATGAAACATGACTTGACGCCATTTAAGATCTTTGATGGCCTAAGTTACAGTTTTAGGTTCAAGGTCCTTACAAGCAGTAAGTTGAACAATGAGGTTTAGTTTGGTGATCAGTTTGTGAATGCTATTTTTGGATTTAGTAACAATAAGTAGAGGTAACAAAAGTGGAAGTGGATGGAGTGGGGTCGACTGCAGAGGTGTGATGGTGAAGGGGGAGAGTGGAAGAGGTGACGTGGAAGTGGATATGGGGGAAGGTATGGGAAGTATTTGATTTGTAGCGGTACAAATATGGATGTCGTAGATGATGTGCCGATAGTCAAGAGCAGAGATACAGAAGGATACTAGTGAGAGATAGATTAAGAGAAAGGATGGTCTAAATAAGATTGAAAGGAATTGAAAGGGAAAATGGACTTAACAAAATTGACATGATGTGATGTATAAATATAAGAGGAGGTTGGTTCAAGACAGAGATAAGCACCTTGAGTAACAAAGTAACTAAGAAAGACACAAGGGGAAGAGCGAGGGGCAAGTTTGTGGGATGAGTATGGTCGTAGTCATAGATAACAAAGGCAACCAAAACTATGAAGTTTTGAGTAGTTTGGTGGAGTGCTAAAAAGTTTGGCATATGGAGAGAGGAGATTAAATGTTAGAATGGGTAGACGATTGATGAGATAAACAAAAGCATAGGACCAATAGCATAGGGGCATGGATGCATGAGAAAGTAGAAAGACCTGTTTCAATAATGTGACAACAACTACATTTTGAGAATCCGTTGTGTTTTGGTATGTGAGGAGGAGAAGTAAGATGAGAGATTCCATTGGAAGTAAAAAAAGCAAAAGATAGCTTGGTATTCCCCCCATTATCCGAGTAAAGTGTGATAATTTTCTTGTCAAAGAAGTTTTCACAAGAGACTTAGATCGGACAAAGGTATCATGAATATGAGATTTTTGTTTGAGTGGGTAAAACCAAATATACTTTATAAAGTGGTCGACAAAAATAACATGGCACTTGTAATCATCAACAGAAAGGACGAGAGAGGTCTACATATTAGAAAATATAATTTCTAAAGGGGAGAAAGTGACTAGAGAAGAAAATGAGAAAGGCAACTTGTGGCTTTAATTGCATTGATATGAATTGTAATTCAGATTCAAATTTGAATGATTTGACAGTTTTAGGTGAAAATTAGAAACAATGTGCTTATAGATAAAAGAGGACAGATGCCCTAATCTATGATGCCAAATAGACGAAGCGGTCATGACGCTAGAGAAAGCAATTAATGGTGAGGACTTGACAAGAGAGACCAACCACTTGTACACACCGTCCTTAGTTAAACCCTCCAAAAGAGTTGTCCCCATGCGAAGATCCTTCATAAGAAAATAAGTGGGTAAGAATTCAATTGAAGTGTTATTGGATTGGTAAAATTGACAAATAGAAATAAGATTCTTTTTCATGGTAGGAGCATAAAGAACATTATTCAAGGAAAAGGTATATCCAGGAGTGTGTAGAGATTTTAAACCAGTATGGTTAATAAAGAGCCCCGTACCATTACCAATAACAATGTCATCATAAACATCATAAGGTGTATGCATGGAAAGATTGCCCAGGTCAGTAGTGACATGATGCGAACTGCCATTGTTAAGAAGCTAATTGGAATTGTTAGGTGGCTTGGCGGTTACGAGGTTGGCTTATGATTGCCATGATTCTATCAACGGGGATTGCCATTGTAGAGATTGACGTGAGGTTGGAGGTGGTTGTAGGTGTGGATGCATCTGACAAAACACAGGGCACTGTGTGACTGTGTGGCCTTGAGTATGACACCATTGACAATGACCTAGGAAGGGTTGATAAGAGGGACGATTACTTTATATTGTGGCATTGATGGAGCTTGAGATAGGAATATTAATTGATGGGCATTGACTTTGGTGTCCATGATTTCCCCAAGTGAATCAGGAATGAGCCAGATTTGCAGGGGCAGGAAATGGAGAGGAGTTGGAATGATGGATTCGCAATGAGAGCTCCTTGTTGATTAATTTTTCATGGAGTTCATCAAATGAAATCGGTGTCTCGCAACCATTGATGACATCAATGATGGGCTTGTAATCTTCGTCAAGGCCATCGAGAATGTTCTCAATGAGATCCAAATGATCCATAGGTTTACTAAGTGTCGCAAGTTTGTCAACGCGAGTTTTAATAAACTGCATGCTGTCGGAGATTATTTTGGTACTCTTAGTAGCTTGCTTTATTTGTTCCTTGATTTGTCCACAGGAAGGCCTAACAAAAGTGCTAACAAGAACTTGCCAAGCCTCTCTTGATGTTTGTGATTAAAAAATAAGAGATATGAGAGATGGGGTGAGAGCACCAATAAAAGCACCAAAATTAAGTTTCTCTTCGCAGAGCCATATTTGGTATTCTAAATTGGAAGTAGTAATATTATTTGTAGTGATTGTGGCTAAGGGAGAGGGATGAGAGTCATCAATAAACTTATAAAGATCATAACTTATTAAAAGTGTTTCCATTTGGAGTTTCCAGGAGAGATAGTTGGTCGAGGTGAGTTTGATGGAATTGTTAATATTAATAATAGTAAGAGGTTTGATGGGTTCATATGCATTAGGAATTGTGAATTGATTCTATAAAAGTAAAAACAAAATTATAGGAAGCTGATTGTTGTACATAATGCAAGTAGAAAATAAGAGTGAATATTTTTAATTAAAAAAAATTCCTTTATTAAGAATGGAAAGACTTAATTTGAAGGATTTCTTTTTGTATGTTGATTTCCTTTATCAGAACCAAATGCATAAGTGTTTTTTAGGAGCTGTTTGGTTCCACTTTTATTTTTCTGTTGTTGTTTTTAGTTTTTGATTTTTGGTTTCTATTTCCTATTTTTGGTTTGTGTTTTTTTTCTAAAGAAACGAAAACCTGTTTAGTTGAGATTTGTAATATAAAAACTGAAAATAAAAACATGTTTGATTTTATTATCATGTTTATATTCTTTTGTAATTATACTATTATGTATAATAATTATAATATAATACATTATATTTTTAAATTAATTAATTATCATTATAGTTAAAATTAAATATATGCAAATCAAATATTATTAAAAAATTACACATTAATTGTATATAATAAAACTACATAAATTAGAAATTATACTAAGTCGTTCTAATCAATAAAATATGTCCATCATAATTACCAAAAAAATAAAAATATGTCAATCATACTATAGTTCTTGAAAACATAATAATACTATCCTTTACAAAAAATCATAAATTAATTAGAAATAATATAATCACTCCACATTTGTCTAGCAATTCATCTCGCTTCCAAGACATACCTCGAAGTTGTGCTGGAGTGATATTATATTCCACTTGAGAACTTGCATCTTCATTTTCACTTTCGTTAATTTGTTCTTCATTTTTAGCACAACTTTCAAATAATTCATTGCATTGTTCACACATTCTAATATAATTATGTATAACACAACAAGCAATAACGATGCATTTTTGTTTCTTCATATCATAACTAGGCATGTTTTTAAGTATAGGAATCTTGCTTTTAAAAAACCAAAACATCTTTCAATAACATTTTTTAATAAAGAATGCCTATAGTTAAACAATTCCTGTAGACCTTGAGGTCTTCCTTTGCCTCTATAATCTCACAAATGATATCTTTTACTTGACATGGTGAAAGAAATTCAGGCATATTAGTGTAGCCCGAGTCAACTAAATAGTACTTACCGAATATAGAAAGAACATAATATTAACAAAAAGATATTAAAATGCAATATAATTACTATATTTATTTAAAATAATATAATATCTTATGGAGGCATAGGAAATTGATTCGCTGGATTTGTCACTGTTTCCAAAAGAATTTGAGAGTCATTTGTAGTACCTTTCCATCCCGCCATTACATATGTAAAACGCATATCAAATGAACAACAACACATAATATTTTGGGTTGAATTAATTCTTTTTCCCCTGTATGTTATTTGTTCATCGGTCAGAATATGTGCATCAATATGTGTACCATCTATTACTATTATACAATCCTAAAAATTTAAAAAAATATTAAAATAAAATTTAATCATAAGGACATAGTTGAAATAGTAATTAAATATATGAATGTACCTAAAAATATGGAAAGAATTTTGAATTATGTTAAATCTCAAGAGGTGTATTAGTAAAAGATGGTGGAGTAATGACTCTTTTTGCAAGACGATTAATTGCATATAAGATTTTTCGAAAGTACTTCAAAATTGTCCAGGTCGAATGTTGAATGCAATGACTCTAGTTGTCTGACCATGCCCTATAGTCATCAAGAAAATTGCTACTTGTTCCTTCACAGTCAAATGATTTGTTGCCTTTAAGTCTCCTAAACTCTTCAACTGATCACGTAAGCTCAAGAAGATTGTCTTTCTCATTCTTAAGTTTTCATAAATCCTTGTAGGATTTCCATTCAAAAGTTTTAATATCCAATCATGACCTAGTAAAGTAGAAATTCTACATGGTTACTTTTGTTCTCTCCTGTAGCTACAGCAATAATGATTACCTTCTTCAGTTCATCATCAGAATCTGATTCGAAATCTGATAAGAAATCAATGTATCTACAATGTCAACATTAAATAATTAATAAAATATTCAATCAAGTATATTTAATCAAATATAGAAAAATATTCATACAAAATATTAACTTAAAATTAAGTCAAATATTCATACAAAACACAAACTTAAAATGTTCAAAATATGGAATAATGTTTAATTCAAAAGTGTCAAATCAATAAAAATTCGATATGCAATAAGATGAAAATATAACTAAAGCGACATAATCCAATCTACCTTCTTTGTTTGTGTCATTTTCAAAAAAAATATTCCTATAAAGTGAAGAATCATGTAAAGCCTTCACAGTTTTTCTATAGTGCATATCGTCAACACCCATTGCATTTAAAGAATTCAGACATTCCATCATTATGTTAGACTCTTGAGATCTATTATCTGCAGTGGATGATGTTTCACTCAATTTTTTTTTGAATAAATCATTCTTCCTTTTCGATTGTTCACTAAGTATGAGTAAGGCTTCTTTTACAATATTAGAATGTGTCTTTTTTGCCTTCTTGTTCTTAGGAGACTTCTTTCCCTTAGACGGAGAACTTTTATCTTGATCTTCTTTTCCATTATATGAGTAATCTTCTTCAATATCATTTCCATATTCCTCTTCAGTACTATTCGATAGAGATTTAGTTGATGGATGTGCATGTCACCAGTTACAGTAGTATCTCCAAAAATTTGACACAAGTTTAAAAATTCCTCACATCCTTTTTTCTTGAATTTGTGAGCTATTTATGCACCTATAATGATGAAAAAGATAGATGAGAATGAATATTATATAATATGATATATTAATAAAATAAAGGACATATTTTTACCTTAAATAGATCCCACCATTTGTAGCATTAACTTCACCAGTAAAAGAGTTGTAACCGATTCCTATTTCTTTGAGTAAGTTTTTGAAATTCTTCAATGTGGCCCTTAATTCATATACTTATTCTTCAATTGAATATCAGTAGACTCCTTATTGAATTTTGTTTGAAGCCCTAGTTTAATATTCTCCCAACCATATTTGAAAAAGATAGTAGTCGTTCAATTTCCCTTCTTCACCTTTTCAACCACCAAGGGGATTAAATACGTCTCTATAGTATCATTCCATACCCCATCTTTTTCATTTATTTCTATACAATCATTGTAACCATTCATATTGTTCAAGCCTTCCATCTCTAAATGTAATAACATATGACATCAATCACAATAATTTTTACAAAGTATTAAATGTTAAATATAGTTTAAAATAAACATTTGACAATCATAATAATTTCTTAAAAATATTTGGTGTCTAAACTTGTACACAAATTAAAATTTCACTATATGTGAAACCTGTTAACAAAACTACTACAATAAATCATTTACACATTCCTTTATTTCAGCTTCAGCTTAAGGTAATAAGTCACTTCAACAACATTCACAAGAAAATTCAACTAATGTATAAATGCATTTAATGCTTATGTTCTCCACGGTTATAAATGACGTTATTACGTGAAGACAAGAATAAGATTCACAATAAATGACGTGAAGAACTCACGTTCAAAGCATTTAATGTTTCGGTTCCCCACAGTTATAAGGAAGTAATAGCTTAAAGACAAATGAAACACATCTAAATGTTATCAAGTGCAACAAGTACACAGGCAACACCTTTTGGCTATCATATCCAATAATCAATAGTGTCACTATGACATAGGCGAGCGTGGACACGAGAACAATAGTAAGATTATAGTAGGAAATATACAAATTTTAGGCCGATGTATAAAGTAGACAAGTAAAACACAAGGACTACTTAAGATAAGATAAAAAGTTAAAAACATAGAATACAGTGCCACAAGGATTTCAACAATATCTGTTGTATAAAGGGCACATTTTGTAAATAAAAGGCTACACGCAACACTCATCTTAAAGAACTCAACACGCCATGCAACAGATACTGTTGAACTTAGAAAAAACACAAATGGGAAATAACAATTCCCAGTCTGAAAGTCCATGCAAATTGAGGGTGTAAGTATGGAATGGGGATGAATACGAAGAACGTAACGTTGATAGAACTTGCCCTTGAAGTGGTCAATGACTTCGGAGCAAGAGGCCATGTGAAGAGGGATGAGGATGTTGGACCAGTACTCCACCCAGCGCGTGTCGTTCTCATAATCGTGCGCTGCCACAACCATTCTCTTCACCTTCTGCACTTTTTCTCTCTCGTTACCCATCGTCGCCACCAAAGTTATCTTCTTTGCTTTTTTTTTTCTCTATAAATGAATGAAAATGAGAGAACCAAGGTATCTTTTGATTCCTCATAATGTCTGACAAAAACACCAATATCTTTTGGATTCCTCATATTCATCAAATCACAACTTGCTAAACTCCTATCAAGCTGATAGCCAGTAACAAAACCCATAAAACCAAAAGACAAGAATGTGAGGGGGAAGGTAAGAAGAGCAGAGAGAGGTAGAGGTGTATAAAAAAACTGGATCTTCACTGTCGTGAGACTTGGCCAATAACAACGCTACCGACCGTCCTCCACCTCCTCTTCTTCGACCACCTTCAGAAATAGCATTGGCTTTGACCTACTGTTATGAAAAACACGCACAAGCAAAGCAACCAGAGAAATTGTAGAAATAATTAATAACAAGAATGCTACAGTAACATGCATGGGTACTGTAGCATATTTAAAAATAGTCATGTTTATTCCTTCGTGCTATATTCTGTAAAGACGATGATCTTCTAAAGGCCAAAAACATAAGTAACATAGCAGATATATGAAGAAATCGTAGAAACAAATAAAACGAATAACAAGCAGAAGTAGATATGAAAGCACACAGAGACAACAAATACGTGAAACAGGATAATAGAGATATAGTACAGTAACAAGCAATAAAAAGAAACACAAACATGGCAATCGCCAGAAAAATCGCAGCAAGACCCTGAAGATGTTGAAGTCGGTGCAAAAAGAAAAACTTGTTTTTGTGAAAAAACTATTTTAGAATACTTTTTTCTGTTTTCATGAAACGGTTGTAGTTTTTTTATTTTTGAAAATAGCATAATACAACAATAACGAACCAAACATGTTTTAAGAGGAAGTTTCATTTTTTATAAAAATCACAACAAGAAATAGGAAAAAAAAAAACAAAAACAAACACCCTTTAAACTAAAAAAATTAGCTTGTTCAAGATTTTAATGGTTGATCAAATTGGTTCAGTTTTTTAACATTAGTATAACTAAATCAATGACATTTAAGTCAAAGTATACTAAATCAATGGCAATTCAAGACTCACTAAGCTCCTTTTTGTTCCTTACACTCATACAATACCATGTCTTGCAGAGAATTGATTCCACCATGCCTAGAGCTATGTTAATAGATAAAGTATACATTAATTGAAATTTAAACTTAAATTTAAAAAATTAACAGATAAAATATAACATTAATTAGAATTCAAGTTTAAATTTAAAAAATTAAGTTTCTGAAAAAATTTTAAAATTCAAAATTAGATCGATTTAAATTAAATTAAAATTAAATTTTATTTAAAAATTTTAAACTAATCTAAACTCCCTTATCTTAAATGCTACCTCAAAATTGAAGTATTCTTTTCCTGTTAAAACTTTTTGCTCAATATGTTGGAATGGATCATATTATTGATCAACCCATTAAAATTCTATTAATAATACCAATTGAATATGTTTATATTCTTATTGGATTTTTCACTTTCATATTAACAAATTTTGAAATTGTGAAAGAAAAAACTATATGATTTGTCAACCCTTCAATAATTTAACCATATCTACACATGTCGAGGTCTATTTTTCATTAATTTTATCACAAATATTTTTTAAGGTTGTAATTGGTTCCTACAATTCACTTAGGAATAAATCTTTATACTATAGATTCATTTATGTATTTATAAGAATTTATATATTCATAAATTAATGAGAAGTTTTATTGGTTTACAAAAATTTCTGAAGGATTTAATGGTTTCGCAAAATTTTTGATTCAGCTGCAGTCATTTTTAGCACCAATCTGAAACTAAAAAAAATAAACACAAATTTAAATCAACACCAAAATTTAATAACACAGTTCGACACACCTTGCTTATGTCTGTAGGGCTCTCACCCAGCTTAATTATTTGCACTTATGATACAATAATAGTTTTACTCAAGGCATTACAGAGCCGACTCACCCTACCCTTGACATTATCCCTCATTCTCACTGCTCGTGAAAGTAAATCACATCTAATAGTTTGACCGACTCCTACTAACCTCAATATAGGATTTTCTCAACAATGTTTAATGATAATGATACAAAATAAATAACTCAAGTGATTGAATAATAACTAACATAAACAAAGACAACACTTGAGATAAAAAGCAACTCCTTTAAATATACCGCTTCATCAACAAAAGAATGAGAAGTTATGAACCAAGAAATCTGTTGTGAACCTTTGATATAGTTACTGAAACATCCAACGCATAGTAGCCACAAATCTTTTGAAATCAACAAACGTTTCATCACTGAAACGTTAACCCAATAGAGTTGCAACAACATGACAACTGTTGAAATTTTTCACATAAAACCAACAACAAATACAGTAGCTACAAAGTCACGAAAAATTTCTAGAATTCTTCGCACACCAATACCAAAAGCAATAGCCACAAAATTACCCAAGTCCACCCTTAATTGTCGTTCAACAATAGGAAAGAATGTAGGCCATCAACGATTATTCTGCTCATTAAAGTCACACAAGACCCATACATAAAATGCAACAGCAATAATCACTCACATAGACAAAACCGATAGTCCAACCAAGTCATGCATAAATCCATAGACAAATCTTAGCTATAAGGCCATCCAATCATCGACAACTTGAGAAAAACATAACTGCAAAGATTTCAAATGATCACTAAAAATCCCAGCCACACTATACACATGATCAACTACAAGGATTTCACATAATCACTAAAAATCCCAGCCATACAAGTCACATAAAAATAAGAAAAGATAGAATCATATCTTAAACCACTAAATATCAAGTTAGATTTTCAGAAGATAACCATTATCAAATCCCATCTTAAGTAGTATTTGAAACTTATCAAACTTATTTTAGAAGAGTCCCACTTAAACTCAATTAAGCCAAATTATCACATAATGTCCAAAATTAAATAATTAAGATATTGTATCTATATCTTAACAATCTCCCTCTTTTGGCATTATTTATCACATATGAGAATCTCCCCTTAAAGGAGAAAATTGGACATATAACATCAAAGTCGTAAACCATATGAGAACTCATAAAATAACTCCCCCTAATCAATCAATAAGATCCATTCTCCCACTTGGGGTAAAAAAAATTGCCAAAAACTAGGACGAATAGTCATATATATACCTTGAAGTCTCCCTTTAAATGGAACAATCACTATAAACAGTATGATATCTCCTCCTTGGGACAAAACAATGACAAAACGAAGAATGCCTTTAATGTGATCAATCTTAGGGAATAAAGAAGCATAAGAATCAACGAAGAATCATAAGCATGCTAAGATGACAATTTATCACCAGTCAAAACACTAGCCAAAGCATCATTACTTACATAAAAGCCATCCACATACGATTGATTAAATTCAGAAACCCTAAAAATGCATTCAACAAATCATAATCAAACTTAATCAATCTCTTCACATAAACCATATGAAAGCATATTGCCTAAACTCATAGAGAGAAACTATAATGAAACTTGAAATATCCAAATTAGAGAAAACTCAAATCTTTTTATAGGTTTCCAACCAAACATCAACATTTTTTTACATAACTTTGTAAATCAAAATCCAAAGCAGAATTCTCAAATCATCAAGCAGAGTCTGATGTCTACATCAAATATACTATTCAACAAGTAAGTAAAAGCCAAACATACACCAATCAACTGAACCTTTGAAAACTAATAAATAAAAACTCAGAAAGTCTAGATGTTAACTCCTTTAAACCTCTTTTTTTAAAGAAACAACATCAAACTATACTTCAAAAATGTAAAGCACACAGTCCTTATGCCTCTTAAAGAAATGTAAACCTAGGCTTATTTGTAACATACCACTCCCATAGAGCATATTCCCGATATATCGAAGGATATTCGAGAATATTCTTTATAAAAATGGCAAGCTAAGATGATTAAATCAATTCATTACAAAATTTAAACCATCGCACATGTAAGAAAACATTCCAATAATCATTTTGTTCCATCTTTATTCATGAACATATAAAGTCTCACTTCTAAAATTCACATGTATATTGTAAAACAGTTGAGAGATACAATTCTTCAATACAAAATAACTAATGACAATTGCAGGTACAACTAATCCCAATACTGACCCAAGTCCAAATGCAGAAGCTACTTCAACTAAACTAGCTAGGTCTCCTATGAACTGAACATCAACATTGCAATTTTGATGAGTTTTGCGAACTCAGTGAGTGAACCATCATTAATGTTTTCACTCAAGTCAGAAACATAGAGGCAAATCATATCCCATTTTAACAAGTATTCCATATCATTTAGTGTTGAATATCACATCATATTTCATCATACTTTATCAAATACATCCAGATTACCATACTTTCAAACTTATATTAGATAAGCTAGCATTTTATATCACAACACATCCTCATTTATCCTTCAACTATATTTCAAACAATTCAGTGATCATCACAAATCAATCATATGAAACATGTCAATTTATATATGCAAATACACATGTGACTCACTTTCATTTTTACTTGTTGTAACCGAGTGCTTATTTATTATCCTGTATCTTTTGTAGATATTGGGCTCATTTAACAATTGTCCCATACCCATTGTGGATATCTGGGTCATTAATAACTGAGTTTGTGGCTCTTTGTGCTCATTTTTAGCTTTAAGCTCTTTTTCATAGTGGATACTCCAATCATAACTCCTTTATCTGATTATGCATTTTAATGCAATGCGTCATACGATATATCATACTTCATTACCTTTCATTCTTGTGTGCTCCTGTCACATGTATCAAATTCATCGGATATAAGTCTGGCAATTCACATTCAATTATTTCCATATTTCATATTCATTCCGGCATTTCACATTCAATTATTCTCACATTTCATATTCATTCAAATATTTCACATCCAATTATTCACACATTTCATACTCTAGCATACAAATCATACAGAAGTACATACAATTGAGTTGCATATCTAGGTTAACTCAAAGTACACTCTAGTAAACTATTGCCTTGATGATCTAGCAATGTTTGGGTGTTGACGATTGACTTGAACATCTATAGTTATGTAATACACATATGGTACACACATCATTAAGTTATTCAATCAAATGAATATACATTTATGCACATGTATATGTGTCATGTTCCATGCATGCTCAACTGACTTTCTGGTTATGTAACTTTATACAAAGATCTTAATCCATTCCTAATCCAATCCCATTCATACTACCTTCATGTTCTTCAATATTCATTTACCCATTTAGGTTCATCTTGGCCCTAATCAACTCCAAAGACACCAAATCAGAGTGATTTATCATCATTTGTTTCAATAATTGCACAAAACTAAGCTCACCTTCCAAGGAACTGCCTACGGTCATAGGGGACCTTCTCATGATCATAACAGAAGCTAAATATCCAGGCCACGATAGTGCACAAAAGGCCACATTCGTGACAAAACCTAAAATGACCTGTATTCTTCCCTCACTCTTCCACGAATTCATCAACCCTAAAGACATATCAAACTCTACCTACTTTCCATAATTCATACCTTTATATGCAACTTCAATTCATGCAAATTCAACTACCATATTAGCTATATAAATCTCATCGAAACCCTACTTATTTGGTCATTCACCACATATCATTATACATGTAACCCTAAATTTGTCAAATTCAAGAAAACTTCAATAACATCCCTCTTTAATATAACCTTACCCTCATTTATGCTTCAAATCTCTACTTAAACCACCCATACAACCCATTATTTTCAAGTATCAAAAGCAAAATAGAAACCCTCCATTCATTTATCAAATTCCAATATAACTTCATCATCAATACTATATGCAATACATCCCAATTCAATCAGCATGCATGTTATGCTATCATATATCACAATATATTAATAAGTCACTTACTTGTTCAGATCAAAATCTCCTCAATCATCAATCTAATTTAGCCCACCAAACACACAAGGATGAAGCATACTCCAAGAACAATATGAAAACATAAAAGGGTTTCAACCATAAGATGAAGACAACAAGATTTTGGAGTGACAAAGTGTATAATTTTAGTAAAATCTCAAGGTTGGAAGGGTTGTGTATAGGTGTCAATGGTGAGAAGAAGAAGAAGAGAGCATGTGACCAAAAACCAAAAAAAAGATGGTCTTTCATGTGTGGAAACCGTGGGTGTAGGTGTGTGGTGAAGGAGTGGCCACTTTTCATACTAAGATTCAAGTCATATGTCTCATAATTCAACTACTAATTGTCAGTTAATGTTTGGTCCATTTGTCACATAGTTTCCTAAACCATTTGTCACTCATTTATTTAAGTCATTTTCTAGTCTATTACTAATGCCACGTGTCACCATTTTATAGCCCTAGTCATCCTAGATTTCTATGTATCAATTTGTCTTGCCATTTGATATTTTTTCTAGACTAGGTGCACATATAACTTCATCAATCACCTAATTGTAACAACAAATTCCCAATTACTAATTATAATCCATAAAAAAATTCAAGACATAATCAACACACAAGTACATCATAATCGGTTAAAACCTTTCATACCTCGGGATATATCAATTGAGTGTATATACTATCTTTACAATGTCTCTAAATCATGATTCATGTGTGTATGTGAATATGATGTATGTAAATGTAATGCACCTAATATATTCTTATAATCTAACAATTAAATCCTTGGGTGTAGAAACGGGCTATTACATTATTCCTTGTCACATTAACTTTGTCATCAGATGTCTGGTTGGTTTCTCCCTCAGAAGCATTTAACAAAACCTCTATCTGAACAGTTTCTTTAAAGTTATTCACGACTTTACCAATCTTTGCTTGTAATGCCAATCCTTTGTTCTTCTCTCGATTATCCCTTAATAAATTCATCTCAATGTTGGTAAGAATCCCATTTACCTTATCCAAAGACAATTCAATGATATAATGGGCTTTTTCGATGAATGCAATTTTCTGTATGAACCTCAGAGGCAACGATCTCAATGTCTTCTTAACTAGTTTCAGGTTATAATACTTCTTCTCGAGTTGATGTGCTTAGTTTGCTATGTCATACAGTCTCTCATGGAAGTCTCAAATGGTTTCACTCTCATCCATCTTCAACTCTTTCAATCTCATAGTCAACATCTGAAGTTTTGAAGCTATTATAGATTTTGATCCCTTATGTATAGTTTGCAAAGTGTACTACTCTTCTTTCGCTAATTCACAGGCTGATATCATGGGAAATCGAACTTCATCAACTGCACTGAATATGACATGTAAGGCTCGAGAATTTCCAAGCACTTTCTCTTCTTTAGCCCCTATCCACTCGGATGCATCTTCAAGCACTACTTCTCCCTTTTCATTAGTCATCATTAGATGTTTCCAACTATTTAAAACCGAGTTCTATGATTTTGGTCCTTGTGCTTGAATGAATACTCTTATCCATGATTTCCATGTAGGATAATTTAGACCATCTAACAACGGTGGCCTGATGATTGATACCCCTTCTCTTATAGCCATACTTGTGAAACATGAATTTGCACCAACTTGTCGTACCAAATTCTAATTTAGTGATCATCTCTAATATCAATCGAAAATTTCCAAAGGATTTAGTAGTTTTGCAAAAAATTTTATTTGATTGCAGTTGTTTCTAGCACCAATCTAAAACTAGAAAAATTAAACACACAAATATAAATGAACACTAAAATTTGGTAATGCAATTTGACACATCTTGCCTATGTCTACGGGCCCTTTCCTAGCTTAATTCCTTTCACCTGTGAAACAACAATAGTTTTACTCAAGACATTACAGAGTTGACTCACCCTACTTTTGACACTATCTCTTGTCTTCACTACTCTTAAAAGTAAATCACACACAATAGTACGACCGCCTTGTACTAACCTTAATAGAGGATTTTCTCAACAATGTTTAATGATAATGTTACGAAATAAACATCATAAGTGATTGAATAATAACTAATATAAACAAAGACAACACTTGAGATAAAAAGTAACTCTCCTAAATATGTCACTTCATCAACAAAAAATAGGAAGTTGTCAACCAAGAAATCTATTGTGAACCTTCGATATAGTCACTAAAACATCCCACACACAGCAGCCACAAAATGTCACAAATTAATAAATGTTTCATTACCTAAACATTAACCCAATAGAGATGCAATAACCACGAAAACTACTGAAGTTTTTTTGCACAAAATCAAAAACAAAGACAGTAGCTACAAAGTCACAAAAAACTTCTAGAATTTTCGAACACCAAGCCCAGAAAATGATAGCCATAAAATTACCCAAGACCACCCTCAATTGTCATTTAATAATAGGAAAGAATGCAGGACATCAATGATTATTCTTCTCACTAAAGTCACGCAAGACCCACACATAAAACACAACAGTAATAATTACTCATATAGATAAAACCGATGATCCAGCCAAGTCACACATAGATCCATAGACAAATCTTAGCTGCAAGGCCATCCAATCATCGACAACTTAAGAAAAACACAACTGCAAGGATTTCATATAATCACCAAAATTCCCAGCCACATTAGACATGTTATCAACTATAAGGATTTTAAATAATCACCAAAAATCCTACCCATATAATTCACTTAAAAATCAACAAAGATAGAATCATATCTTAACCCACCAAATATCAAGTTAGATTTCTAGAAGATAACCATTATTAAATCTCATCTTAAGTAAGATTTGAAACTTATCAAATTTGTCTTGGAAGAGTCCCACTTAAACTCAATTAAGTCCAATTATCACATAATGTCCAAAATTAAATAATTAAGATACTGTAATCTATATCTTAAAAATTTATTATTATAAAAAGATTAAGAATAATAACACTATCTTTATTTTTCTGAAATTATACGTAAGACCATATTGGACATATATGATCTTTCATTCTTTACATTTTTGACTACTTTTCATTCATCCCCCTACACCATTAGCTGTAAAGCTTACAAAGACTCTTTACGTCTATATATAAAATTATATACTCCAACTATCAGGGAAACATGGGTCCATGCATCCCATGCATGGTTATGTAGTGGAAGCATTGGAATCAAAATTCCAACACCACGACATCCTCAGAAAATCCGGAATCCATGTGTGTGTATAAACAGAATGTAAGAACATGAAATTACAACATTGTAGCAAACACCAAACACCTTAATATCACTCCTCTCAACCTCCATAACTCTTTTGGACCCTTAACCTCTCAATTGAGTGTGTTTTAGCTTAATTTCGTGTGTACAAAAGTGAAGAACTTACTTATATACCACCTGTTATAAAATGGTTCATGATAGTGACTTGCTTAAAATGATAGTCATGTACTCTTTGTATTTCATCCAATCTTTTATACATGTGACCCTTAAGTTTTCGGTTATTTTAGGCACTTGAATTAACTCTTAATCCCAGCATATCATGAATGGTTTCATGCCACTTGAATTAACTCTTAATTGAAGCAAATCATGAAGGTTTTCATGATGTCAATTTACTGGAACATAAGTGAATTAACACATAAACTCTTTGATAGTTAATTATTCTACTTATGAACTCTTCTATAGACAATTACTGTGCAAATTTTCCCTTCACCATCTTATAACCCACTTAGTTTGAAGTATGGGTTATGTATCAACTCCTACTAGACTAACTATATCACATTTAGTATAAGTAATGACCTCGATAAGAGGCCGTGGGTATCATCTCCTTCTATCAGGCGTGGTGAATCCTTTATTGGATACCCAATTACCTTCAAATACCAATAGTTGTATCCAATCACTACCCTATGAGTGACCTCATCTTGAGGCAAAAAGGAACGGTATCAAAACACAGGATCAACATCTAAGATATCCTTGAGTACCTCAAGTCTAAGGATATTTGCACCATTGCTATAATGAGATCAATAACTGACATTTGATAGATCTATATGATAATCTCGTAGCGGTCGTCCGATGTACTTACTACTCTTAGTAAGCATCCACAAGTTAACTCTAAACATCTCATGCTTACAGTTTATAAGATTCACTACTTGATTAAATCAAGAAGTATAGCATGTGCTAGTCTATGACTAGGGATAGATACTAACATAATTGCATATGATAGGAATCTTATTATCCTGATATCATTATGATTTCCTTCATGCTATGTTTTATATCACGGACTTCATAAATTCAATTTAAGATCGACATCATTTCATAAATAAATGAACATCAAATCAGTGAAAATTGCATTTCACTTTATTAATCAAAATAAATTTTGTACAAAAGTATTAAAGGTGATTTTCATTAACGCATTACTATAATAATCTCCCACTTGAACTAGAGCCAATCACCTTTGTATCTAATACCATAGGTGAGTACATTAGAGTCAAATATCATTTAAGGAAGTGGCTTAGTCAAAGGATCAACGATGTTCTAATCTATGCCCACTCTCTCTATCTTCACATCACCTCTATCAATGATCTCCCTGATCAGGTGTTATCTCTTGAGTACGTGCTTGGACCTCTGATGAGAACGTAACTCCTTGGCTTAAGCAATAGCCCTATTGTTGTCATAATATAACAATATCGATTCTACAATGCTCAGAATCTTTCCAAGTTCTATAACAAACTTCTTGATCCAAACAGTTTCTTTTGTCACTTTCATAGCTACAATGTACTATGACTCAATTGTTGAGTATGTAGTAATCTCTTGTTTGGAACTCTTTCAACTAACTACTCCAGCATTCAATATGAAAACGTAACCTGACTGGGATTTGGAATCATCCTAGTTAGATTGAAAATTGGCATCTATATGCCTGCTCACTACGAGATCTCCATCTCCATATATCAGGAATACATCCTTGGTCCTTCTCAACTACTTTAGGATATTTTTGACAGCTACCTAGTGACACTCACCAGGATTCGATTGATATTTGCTCATAACACTTAGATCATACGATATATTAGGTCTTGTACATAACATAACATAACATACATGATTGATCCTATTGCTGAAGCATATGAGATCAAACTCATGTGAGTCCTCTCATCTTGCGTCTTGGGACACATATATTTCAAGAATTTTATCCCATGAGCTATGGGAAGAAACCCTCTCTTGAACTGCTTCATCCTAAACATGTTTAGCAGTTTATCTATGCATATAGACTTTATATATATATATTCTCAATATATAAGTTGCTTCTCCAAGGTCTTTCATGGAGAAATTTTGGGACAACCAAAATTTAACTGATTGCAAACTTTGGACATCATTTCCTATTAATAATATTTCATCCACATATAACACAAGGAATATGATAACTATTGAGACACAATTTTTTTATTTCAATTAATTATTTATTGATTTATGGATTTATTCGTTAATTATTTTTATTTTGCCTTAATTGATTTAATTATGTGTTTATATAGATATTTTTATGTTGGGCTTGGAAATTAGAAGTTGGGACTTTAAATGAAGGCTTGGACCTAATATTGGAAAGTATGGGCTTTAGGAATGAATGAATAAGAAGAAGGAGGATTAGAAATTAATGGATGATGTGTAGTGGGCTTGTAGAAGGAGGAGAGCCCAATAGAGTTGCTTGTGAGTTATAAGAAGGAGAGCTCCAAAACTATGTAGTTTTGGGAGGAGGGCTTTAAGTTGAGATATATATATATATAAGAGTTAAGTTGTTAAGGAGAGAAGGAAGCAAGTGTCGTAAGTCACCAAGGAAGAGAGGAAGCAAAAACGTTAACAAGGAGAAAAGAGAGGACTTTCGGCCAAGAGAGCAAGGGAGAGCCGTAGGGGGCTTGAAGGAAAGAAGGAAGAAGGAGAAAAATAAGAGAAAAGCTACTTGTAGAAGGTAAGTTCCATCTTTGCTCGTGTTAGGTTCAAGTATGAGATGAAATGGAAGTTAGGGTTTGTGTAGGGTTTGTGGAAAGATGGAAGAGAAGGTGAGATCTATGGGTTTTAGGGACTTTTAAGCTAAGATTATGGTTATTCTAGCTTAAATGGCTTATGGGTAGGTTAGGTTTAAGGTAGACTATTATTTTTGCTTGATTTTTATGAATGCTATGCTTTCCTTTAGAATGTATGTATTGAATAGAGTATGATTTCATTGAAGGAAATCAAGAGAAC
>JANJEY010000007.1:55799274-55814440 GCA_024703695.1 Erythroxylum cataractarum
TGGGTGTTGTTGTAAAGCTACAATGTACATATTGTTTAAGAAATGAAATGAGGAATTTTGGGTTTTTAATTATTGTGTCTTTCTTTACGATGCCTTATAAGAGAATATAACTGATTTAATATGCTATTATTATAGGTTATATACTAGAATGTTCTCAGGGTGTTCTGGTATATACTTTATGGTAGTGAGCTGTACATTCCATCACTGTGAGATCCCTAGAAAATCCAGAATCCATGTGAATGTATAATCAGAATGTAAGAACATGAAATTACAACATATATACCTTGCACATGCTCCTCCTTTCTTGAATCTTCTACTTGTTTAGGTTGTACCAAATACCAAACACCTCAAGATCACTCCTCTCAACCTTCAGAACTCTTCTGAACCCTTGGCCTCTCAATTGAATGTGTTTTAGCATAATTTTGTGTGTACATAAGTGAGTTCCTGTCATACAATGGGTCAAGATCATGACCTATGAGTCACGATCGTGACTTGCTTAAAATGATAGTCATGCACACTTTGTATTTCATTCGATCTTTTATGCATGTGACCCTTAAGTTTTCTGTTATTTTAGGAACTTGAATTAACTCTTAATCCGAGCATATTATGAATGGTTTCATGCAACTTGAATTAACTTTTAATCGAAACAAAACATGAAGGGTTTCATGATGTCAATTTACCATAATGTAAGTAAATTAACACATGAACTTTTTGATAGTTAATTATTTGACTTACGAGCTTTTCCATAGACAATTACTGTGCAATTCGTCCCTTCACTATCGTATACCTCACTTGGTTTGAAGCATGGATTATGTGTCAACCTCTACTAGACTGCTATGTCACATTTATTCCAAGTGATGTTAGTTCTTGTCTTAAGGATCTCAATACTCTATGTGTTATTAAAAACTCTCTTCCTGACATATAACTGCTTTGGCAAGAGAGTCTCGAGTAATGACCCCGACAAGAGATCGTGGATATCATTTCCTTCTATCAGGAGTAGCGAATCCTTTATTGGATATTTAATTACCTTCAAATACTAATAGGTATACCCAATCACTATCCTATGAGCAATCTCGTCTTGAGGCAACAAGAAATGGTGTCAAAACATAGGATCGGTATCTAAGATATTCTTGAGTACCTCAAGTCTAAAAATATTTGCATCATTGCTATGATGAGATTAATAACTGACATTTGATAGATCATCCATATAAAATGACCGTACTTACTACTTTTAATAAGCATCTATATATTAACTCTAAACATCTCATGCTTGCAGTTTTATGAGATTCACTGCTTGATTAAATCAAGGAGTATAACATGTGTTAGTTTATCCGGATTAACATTATCATGTCTCATTAATCCTATGACTAGGGATAATTTAGATACTAACATAATTATACATAATAAGAATCTCATTATCATGATTTTCTTCATGCTATATTTTGTATTATAGACTTCATTAGTTTAATTAAAGATCGACATTAATTTATAAATAAATGAACAATAAATTAATAAAAATTATCTTTTGCTTTATTAATCAAAATAAAATTTGTACAAAAGCGTTAAAAGATAACTCCCTTTAGAGTACTACTCTAAAACCAACTCCCGTGAAAGTTTGAGCTTCTCTACTTTTAATCGTGCACGGGAATGAGTAATTGAAGTTGTAGAGTGTATGAAAAGAAAACACCTAGGCAAAAATTATAATACAAGTCGAGAAACAGGTTTTAAAGAATTTCAGATCCAGGTCAGAGGAGTTCAGACTCAAGAGAAATTGAATATTAATGACTTTCACTCCCTCACTCACTGCCATCCATTTGCTACCTTGAAAATATTTCTTTTTGTCCATTAATGCTGCCAGTAACACTCTCTGGCAACATCTATGGTTCTGTTCTAGATAGCTTGTTCGTCAGTAAAATCTAGCAGTTCCCCTATCCAATACAATCCCTTGTCTTCCATTTTTCATAGTTCAGTTTCTGCAACTCAGTCTCGCCTTTTTCGCTCAGTCCCAACCCAAGCATCTTCTTTCCGTAAACTAGGCCAGATTCCTTTTTAGTTTCAGTTGAATAGTGACCAAAATTTCTAGTTAAACATGCACGACTACCAATTTGGAATTCCTGCTTGCTTTACATCTGGTGAGAAGTTAGCTGATGATCCTGGTACGATAACCAGGTCAGGACAGAGTGCGTTCATGTCTGTTTATCGTACAAAGGTTGCTGATCAGTGTCGTTTGATCACCATAACATGGTTCAAGAATCTGTTACACCATGGCCTATCGGTATCAATAGAAGGAGCTGAAGGAGAGAGCCAATACAACTGCAAAGTGGATCTAAAGCCTTGGTATTTTTGGAGGAAACAAGGGTCCAAGCGAGTCATGGTGGACGATAAAGCTGTGGATATTTTCTGGGACCTCAAAGCTGCAAAATTTAATGGGGAAACTGAGCCTGTATCTGATTTCTACGTTGCTGTTGTTTGCGATGAAGAGGTTGTGCTAATTATTGGCGATCTAAAGAAAGATGCATACAGGAAATCAGGGTGTAGACCGGCTCTCATCGATCCTATTCTGATCTCAAGAAAAGAGCATATATTTGGCAAGAAGAATTTTTCGACAAGAATAAAGTTTCACGAGAAAGGTAGACTTCATCACATCTCGATTGAGTGCAATAAAAGAAATGGTTGTGGGAATACAAATAACTCCAATTCGACAAATGGGACTGACCCAGAAATGGAGATAAGAATTGATGGACACTTGGTGATTCACGTGAAGCATCTTCAATGGAAGTTCAGAGGTAACCAGTCTATAAATCTTCACAAATTAAGAATCGAGGTGTGCTGGGACGTCCACGACTGGCTGTTTAGTCCAGGTTTAAGGCATGGTCTGTTCATCTTTAAGCCAATAATTTCATTTTCATCACTATCTCCATCATCTTCGTCACCTCCGTTATCTTCCTCCACATCTACACCAATGTCTTCTCAGACGGGAAGTTCAGGTTCATTAGAGGGATGTAATGCTGGTGGGTCATCAGACTTCTGTTTGTTTCTGTATGCTTGGAAGGTTGAATGACAAGCAAGATACTGGCACCAATGTTCTATCATCATCAAAACCACCCATAAGAGTAAGGTTGTACAAAGCAAAATGGGTCTTCCACTATCAATTATATGGGCCAGATTAGGGTGGTGAGGATACAGAGTGGGTTGGGAGAAGAAGTGTGGGGTCAAAAGAGAGCTAAGGAGTTGAGTCACAGCTGGGGTTTGACGCAAGTGGCATGATTGGACAAAGACAGATAGTAACACATACATGCTCAATAATTTCACATGCAGACACATCTCCCCATCTAACTTTGTACAAGTTTCTCATTTGTCTTCTGTTTCTTGGTAAGAGTACACAACTACAAATGCAGATGTAACTCTTTATTAAATTTTATATTTCCCTATATTTAGCTGAATATCTGTATCAGGCAACAGGAAGATGAAGTATGTGTTGATAGGTGAGTAGGAATTTAGGCAGCCGCCTTTATTGCAAGGACTTGCTTTATGCACTTCACATGGCAGAGACAAGCAATAAACTCTATAAAGCTTTAGATATTAATACGTGTGCAAGCTCATTTTCATCTTCTTGAGCGCTTTTATTTTGGAAGTTCTTTTTTGCTCAATGACTTACTTTTTTTAATGAATAAGAAGATTTTTATTCCAGTAACTAAATAAAAAAAATACAATATAATTACACAAAACAGAGTCGAATGTTTGGACCATGTCCTTAGAACATTCTGCTTGGCTGTTGGGAATCCATTCTTGGAATGGGAGAAAGTTTCTGCAGCTGCATCACGCTCAAGTTTTATAGTGTATGGAAATCTACAGTAAAAGAATAAAAAAGAGAAGCTTATAGTCGGTCTTCTCATTTTGAACCAAAACCAAAAATCTTTGCCAGGAAGAACTTGTTCTTTCCCTTAGAGGCATCAGGGGCTGCTTGAACTGGTACTGCTGCGGGGGCTGATGCAGAAGTTTGTTTAGCTGCAGAAGTTTAAAAGTTGTCAGGAACAGTTTTAGAGTCCAAAAGTTAAATTTCCATAACCTGGTAAAACATTGGAAGGTAAAGATTGCCTGATTTCGGTGCATCCCTCTTGACTGTTCCTACTTTTTCATGGGAATTCTGATCCGGATCGTGTCTGCCATCCTCATGAGGAGAGGTAGAAATTGACCTTCTTTCTGTAACTCTGTTCTCCATCTGTCCTATGCTTTCTCTGTTGCCTGCAGTCATCATAGTCTAATTCAACTTGTGCACAATCATGGTTAAGCAAGAAGGGTTGGTAAAAAAAGTCCAGGTCGGCCTAAATTAAAAAAATATTTCAAATGTCAAATTGAACCTAATATTTTAGCTCGAACTCTAAAAGAAACCTGAAATCAAATTGAGCTAGGGGTATTAAAAAAATTTTGGGCCAGGCCTAATAAGTAGTAAATATACACAAACCAGAATGGTGCAAGTAATGTAATAAGTTTTCTTTATAGTATGTAAAACTACAATGCAATGCGGGGGCAGAATTTTGATTAGATGCAAGATTGCCTACTATCACTTGGAGGTCTTCCATAATTTCTGCGCAAAGCTTCAAAGAAGGAACTGTCTCTTCGATCTTTCACCACTGATGGAGAGAAGAAAAGAAAAGTGAAGGTCCGGTCAGGAAACGGAGAACTAAAATCAAATTTATCTCATTTTGTGTTGCAGAGAGTGAAACAGAAACACACATTGTTCGAAAAGAGCTGTCCTATAGTTTGGGGCCAAGCCAACCTGCAGCAATTGAACTGCTTCTGAATCTCTTGTCGTAGGCTTATTTGATGCACCCAAGTTATGCGTATCTAACAGGATTCCTGAGAGCTGCAAAACAAGAAGCCGTTGAGAATAGATTGATTGCAGTTGAGTTGTTGATGCAAAGACTACCTGCAGCTTACCAGAAGTTTTTTCAGCTCTGGTGTTTGTAGCAAATCGTAGGCATCTTCACAGTAATTGTCTGTAAGAGTAGTGCACATAGATCCAGCCTACAAAGCCATTAAGCTTAAAAGTTGACTACGTTTTGAAAATGGTACAAGCTATCCCAGAAATGACAATATATTCAATCTTGATATCTCCTGAACAATTACTGACCTCTCCATTGTTTTTGAGGATATCTTGCCCTACCACAAGGACTGTCAAACGTCCAGTTATCAGCAAACTCTCCAAATCCACCTGACACCAATTGGTAGTTCAGAAATTAGCGGCTTTTTAAAAAATTGTGCAGTTAAAAAACAAATGGCATATCATACGCCGAAGTACCTCATCAGCAAAGAGCAAGGAGGTAGCATCGACGCCGACATGGTGGAATAGCCAAGCAGCTTGCCTTTGTTTCCACATTTTGGATCTTCTTATGTTCATCACAGGCAAAACAACAGAGCCCTCTTCGTCTCCCTCACTCTTTCCTTTTTTCTTAATGAATTTGTTGTTCAACCAACACGCATAGCATATTGCTGCCACCATTGAGCTAGTACCTGCATTAATCCCATTGATCAACATTTGAAACCCAAAACAAGATACAGTAATGGCAACATAGTATTAAATGTACTCAACTGTTTGAAGGACCAGGAAGGATGATTTTGGCCTTGGTTTGGATCTCATTATTCATTATGCTTCCGATCTTTGTTCTTTGCTCCTTAAGGAAGGAATTAAGACTGAGGTGTGTTTGGCCATCTCCTTCCTTTAGCCACCCATTTGCATTAGAATTTGGTGCAATTTTTTCCATTGAACACGTTGACTTCGATATGGATCTCCTGTGAGCCGACTCGACCAAGTTTTTCGGTGGAGAGAGTAACCGGTTATCTGCAGCTGACTTGAAACTTCTACGTGGAGGTACTGGAATTCCCTGAGAGGTAGGGGAGGACTGAGTGTCGGTTTGGAAGCGGGATTTACGGTGGATTGACGACCGTGGCGGCAGAGGTGGCGCCGTTGGTTCATGGAAGAGGTTGTTCCCTTGGCAGGGGTTGATGGGATCAGGTGGAAGTGTGGAACTGGAGGGATTAAGAACATCGGAGACCCATTTGTGAGCCTGTGACACTGGAAATGCTTCCGAGGGAGACTTGGTCTTCACGTCTGATGAATTACTTCGACTGTGATTCACAGTTCTTGTTAGTATTTCTTCACTCAATCCATCCAGAGCTCTGTTTCTGTAGATACAAAAACATAAAGTTTAGCTTAAACTTTCAGAAGTCAAACCATCCCTTAAGGTATTACATTATCTGCAACTGAAACCGCAGCTTTGACCAACGCAATAAAGCCCAATAAGAACATACCTTCTTGCAGACCTGGAGAGATGGTCTTTTATCTCTATAGAGGATGTTGAAAGTCTACCCGGAATCCCACCGTTGAATCTCGGTGATCCAGCGAGTCTAGCCGGAGTCATATCTGCCCGTGCAGGAGAAGAGGCCACCATGCGCCTGGCCTCATTGAGCCACTCCTGAGTCAACCTGCTGTTGTTACTCCTCGTACTTTGATCAAAAGATTCTTCGTCACCATCTAAAGCATGGCCGGTCAAGTTATACGCTTTCGCATCAGAATTCAATGCTCCAAAGAACATGTCATTCATGAAATCTGTGAGGTCTGGCGCATGGTCGGCTCTCGAGCTTCGTCTTGGCTCTGTTAACTTTTTTTGCTGTAGTAAAGAGCTTTCTCTTGATGAAACCCTGTTAAACCTCATCTCCATCATGGTTCCCTGCAGGAAGAGATAGGAACAAAGAAGTTTGGTTTTGGTTGAGAGCTCAAGGTCGTTTTCCTATGGAAATTGTTGTTTCTTTTTTATCTTTTCCCTAATATAAACCATGAGACAAGGACATGTACCATTGAGAACATCAGCAAATCCATAGCCACTGAATTGAACGCAGGACGGCGTTTTGGTGCTTTTGGTGTCTCCAATGTAACATACCCTTTTGTTAAAATTTACCTTCTTTGTGAGTTTTCATATCCTTTGCTATAAAACAAAATCATATCCTTTAAATAACTAAGAAATAAGAATTATCATAAAATCTATGGACTTGATCAGTCAAAGTTCTCCCATCCAACTAATTTGGCACATTTTACTCAAGGATTTACAGCAAATGGTTTTGTAAAGTTTCTTAAAAGCTAATTAAGATTAAGGAGCTTCTCTGTCACGATGCTGATCATGGCGGGGCGTTCAATGGAACAGCAGTACTGGAATATAACTGTTAAGGACAAAGACCATTCATTTAAACTAGAAAATCAACGTCTGTCATGTCTCTTAAAACGTTGAATCCAACTTATAACTTTTGTTGAAAAGAACAAGAATGATGATAGCTGTTGGTTTGTACATATATATTTGGCTCTTTTCTAAATCTCTGATCCTGAAACCACATAGCAAAGTTCACGTACGTTTTCTATGATGGTGGGTGGTACAAGAATGTGAGACTTGATCACAAGAACAACCCCATATGAAACGGAAGACTGAGAATGAGATAAAGTTTCTTTCCGGAGATTTAATTAGTAAAGTATTTTTATTATTTAATAAATATAAAAACCTAATTTTAGATTCATGTACTTATTTTACATTTATTATGCTTCTTCTTCCCGTCGCCTATATTGAATCTTCTCCCACTTTTGTATCTCCACTCCCTTATATCTTATATTTTTCTGTTTTATGCTGAAATTCTAACATTCAAGTGAACAACTTTATGTATGGGTTGGGAAAGAAATGAGAATACAGAAAGTGGCTTGGAATGGTAAGTCAGGAGGAGTTCAAAGGAACTTCGAATTATCAGACAAAGAAAAACTGTTGTGGAGAGATGTTAGGCAAAGTTTTGCCTTCACAACAATGTTTTAAAAATTGGACCAGATATTAAATCAATCAAATGAAAAATTTTAAGATATAATCAGTAATAAACTGCTATAAAACTGTTATATAATAAATAAGAAGTAAATTTTATAAGAATAAGTAAAAATAAAATATTTAATTGAAATAAAAAATACACTAATGTCTATTATTATATAATGAACTAATCATACATAAATATGAGCCTAATATAAAACTTAAAATAACAATAAAAATTAAAATTGTATTTATGAAGGAGATTGTGTCTCATTATTGTCAAAAGTTTCAAATTCTCTAAAAATATCTAAAGACTCCTAAAGTACTCTTTCATCCAAAGTATTTGCATCAACTTCTTCTACTACATTCAAATAAATTACAAATTAGAAACTCAATTGTAAATTTGTTATATATTATACTTTTAACTTCAATATAATCAAAATAAAAGATATAGATTGACCATCAGTAGATATTCTTAATTCATTTACCGTGACAAATGCATTTTTTCATAAATCACTATTTCAAGTTCATTATAATCAAGATTAGGTGACGGTTCTTCTTCCTTATTATAAAAAATTAAATCAATGAATTAGAGTTTATTCTAAACTTAATAACTTATATTATAGTAATAAAAAGTAATTAACATTAATAAGTAAAATATATAACTCAATTCAAAAGTAAAATAAAATTCATTGAAATTAAAAGATTTAATATAATTTCTAGTAATGTCAGATTGAATTTAATTACGATACAATAAAAATATTATCAAAAATTAAAAATACAAACTGAAGTAATTAAATGGGCATAAACGCTTGAATATTGTTCTTCAGAAGGTCCAAACTATATGGCTAGCTTGATAGGGAGATCATTCAGCTTAGATGAAAACATAGTCAATCCCAAAACATTTTGTTTTGCCTGATTTTATGTTAAATTAAAGATGAAAAAGGAACTTCTTAATGTAATCAAAATAAAAACAAAGTATGCAGACGTGAGTTCTCTCACCTCTTGGTGATTTTTCTCCTAGGCATCGCATACCTTACGACCACCACATGCTCAACTCTTAGCTGCATCTAGTGAACTGAGATTGAAATTCGTGTTGACATTGAAGGCTAAAAATTGTAGGGTTAAACCTTGCCAGGCTCCTCGAGTTCGGAATATGGGCAAGAAGAAGAAAACGCCTCATAAGGGCAAAGACATTATATTAGACTGTGTTATGGGTTTATAGGCAACCCGAGAGGTGTCTATGAGAAACCTAGACATTGTTGATGATGAAGTGCAGGAAGTAAGTGTGAAATGTTATCCTTCAACGAAACAAACCAATACGCAGAATATTGCGGGAGATGACAAGGACGTGAACATAGATTCTGGAGTAAGCAGAGATGGAACAACAAGAGCAATACAGGAGGGCAGAATTCAAGGCAATATGGAGGCGAAGAAAAATAATCAGTTGGTAATGAAAGAATTGGATGAGTCTAATGCTGGTGTCTGTAGATAGGAATAAGCGAAGGGAAACAGAGAAGGTAAGTTACTGAATTAAAAAAAAATGTGGGTACTAGGATGTTGCATAGTGCAGAGCTGGGGGATGAGGATGCATCCATAACTGATGAGAATGCATCCACAACTGATGATGATACAGATGGGGAGAATATAACCATAGAAGCATCGGACTTAGAGGATGAGGAACCTACCCCGAAGGTGCTCGATAGAATGCCATAACCAACTTCAGACAAGAATGATGAAGGCAACATTAAACCTTCTTATGTCAGTCTATTCAGGAACAACAGAGAGATGAAAAATGGGATGCAGCTAGACTTTGTCTAAGTAGATGAGGAAGTTACCATGGAGGAAGAGGATATAGCAGAAATTGAGCAAGTATGGAGATACTGCCTTGTGGGTTGCTTCACAGTAAGGTTCCCAGGGATGAAGGCTCTTGAACGGAAAATAGCGAAATAGAATGTACAGTGTAAGATTCTACTTCATGCACAGGGTTGGTTTTTCAATTTGATACAGAAGAGGATCGAGCCAATGTATTGGCAAGAGGTCCATATGTAGTGTATGGGACTACTAAAGAAACTTTCCCAAGGTTTTGCATTTGACTACAAAGACTTCATGAAAGTTCCCATTTGGTTACAACTTCCCAATGTACCTTTGGAGCTATGGAATGAAAGGGGGTTGTCAAAGCTTGGTTCTTGAATTGGAAAGCCTTTATGCACGGGTAAGATTACCAACATGAAGTTAAGAATTGGATATGTAAGATTATTGTTGGAAGTTGATGTGTTCAAAAGTCCTGTGAAAAGTTTTGAGGTAGAACTTCCTAAAAGCAATATAAATACTCAAATAGTGATATTTGAGACCTTTCCAAGTTATTATTGTCACTGTAGGAAATTTGGCCACAACCCCTTTGTGTATAAAGGGAAAATCAAGAAGAAGCAGACGAAGGAGACTACTAATATAGGTGATACTGAACTGGTTGAACATGATAGTGATCTGAATCAACCTAACTTGGAGAAGGGGGAAGCCAGACAAGTACAATCATATAACCATGCTAAAGATGCTTAAGATAAAAATCCTGAAAAGGAAGGAGAACAACAACTACAAAATGAAGTAGGTGCAGATAGAATGGGGGTAGGGAGAAAATGACAGAAAGGAAAGGACCAGTTTTCCAACCTCGGATGGAAAACACAAGAATGAATTAGGGAGAATGACAAGAAATGCAAAATCACAGAAGTATCAACAAAGGAAAGACAGTAATTCAGAATAAAACAATAAATGTGAGAAGGAACCTGCAAAGGCAAAAGGTAGCAATAGACTGATAGTAAGAAGCAATATTGAAACTCAAAAGGAGGTTGGAGGGGGTAGACCTCCTCAACTTGGAAAATGAAGGTACTTTGTTGGAATGTTCGAGGCCTAAACAAGGCCTCGAGACAATACAATATTGTCAACCTTTTTAGACAACACCACTATAATTTTGCTTGTTTACTTGAAACTAAATTATCCATTGATTGTTTGAATAAAATGACGAGAAATATATTTGGAGTTTGGGATTGCTACCACAACTTTGGTTCTATTGTTGGTGGCAGAATGTGTATAATATGAAATTCCAATTTTTATAAGTTTCATGTTTTGGAGGTAGGAGACTAATACATTCATGTTGAAATTTAGTGTTGTACATCACAGCTCTCCTTTACATTATCATTTGTATATAGTCTTTATAGTGTTATAAGAAGAAGGGAGCTTTGGCAGAAACTCCAGGAAATGAATGTGGAACCAGTGAGGCCTTAGATAATTATGGGTGATTTTAATTATGTTTATGTAGCAAGGGAAAGGCTAGGTTGTCAGCCACCCTCAGCTTACCTACTTAAGGACTTATTGGACTTCAGATTGGCTTTAGGGTTGGAGGATGCTCCAAGTAGGGGGAGTGTTACACTTGGAACAAAAATCAGTTATGGGCAAAACTTGACAGGGTTTTACTAAATCAAGTATGGGACACTCTAGGTTATAATTGCTTAGCATACTTCTTAGAAATGAAGGCAGAATCTGATCACTACCCTATTTTAGTAGACATCACCCGAATGGAACTATTAGGTAAGAAAACCTTAAAGTTCTTTAACATGTGGCTGAAACATCCATAGATATAGGAAATTATAGTCAGCAGATGGGAGAATGCAATGGAGGGGACAACCCAGTATATCATGTGCAGGAAACTTAAAGAGTTAAAATACCCCTTGAAATTATTGAACTTTGAAGCATATGAGAATATCTCTAGCAAAGTCAAGAAAGCACAAGTGGATTTCAAATAGCCTATAAGGCTTCCCTCAATAGGCCTTATGATATTGTGTTGAACCAATATGTGAAGATTAAGAGGAAGCATACAGAATTCCTACTAGATGCAGAAAGGAAATTTTATCAACAAAAAGTTAAGTGCTTACATCTCATTGAGGCTGATAAAAATACCAAACACTTCCATGCAGTGACTAAAAAAAGAGAAAAACAGAACACTATTTTCCGCATCATTAGGGAAGATGAAAATGCTACCTCTTTGATGGTAGAAGTAATAAGTTGCTTTCTAAGCTATTACCAAGGTCTTCTAAGAACATCATCTCCTCTACACAGGCTTGATTTAGATGTTGTAAAGAATGGACCGGTCCTAGATGAGCAGACACAAGAATCAATGGTTGCACCAATCAATGAGGAAGAGATCAAAAGGGTCATGTTTGACGTAGGAAATGACAAATCTACGAGTCCTGATGGATACACTTCAGCCTTCTTCAAACAACAATGGCAAAGAGTCGGGCCAGATGTAATTTCAGTTGTATAGGAGTTCTTTATCACTGGAAAATTTTTGAAGAAAATTAATCACACCATCATCACTAGTATCCTTAAAACCAAGACTGCACTGAAGGTAACTGACTTCAGACCCATTGCTTTCCTGAATGTGATTTACAAGGTGGTCACCAAAATTATGAATAAGCGTATGGTAAAAGTTGTGGGGAAGATTATTGATCCAGCTTAGGCTGCCTTTATTCCAGGGAGAAATATGCTTAACAATGTGTTTTTAGTCCAAGAACTTGTTAAGGGTTATACAAGGAAGAGGATATCACTAAGATGCATGATAAAAATATATCTAACAAAAACCTATGATACGGCTGCATGGAGATTTCTTAAGCACATGATGAGAGGGTTGGGGTTCCCTGCAAAATTTACACGGTGGGTTATGCAGTGTGTACAGATCGCTTCATACTCTATCTCAATAAATGATTCACTGTATAGAATGTTTCAAGGCTGAAGAGGACTAAAACAAGGTGATCTGATGTCACCCATCTTATTCCTACTTGGGCTGGAATATTTTTCAAGGCTGTTAAAGAATAGAACAACAAATCCTCAATTTCACCTCCATCCAAAGTGCAAACATCTAAGTATTACACACTTTGCTTTTGCAGATGACCTTATGATATTTTCTAGAGGGGATCAAGCCTTTATAAGCATACTAGTAGATGTGTTGGAGGATTTGAATAGGGTGGCAAGGTTGAAGGTTAATGTGTCAAAGTCCAACTTATACCTAGCAAGGGTGTGTGGGTATGAGAGGGGGATTATAAGGCAAATGGTGGAGTACTCTCTAGGAGATTTTCCTGTCCGATATTTGGGGGTACAATTGGCACCTATGAAGGTTTCGGTGGCCCAATTTTCAGTGCTTATTGAATTTGTTGAAGCTTATCTTAACTCATAAAAGGGTCAATCCCTTTCATATGCGGGCAGAATTGAGCTCATAAATTCTATTATTCAAGAGGTACTCTCCTTTTGGCTACAAGCATTTCCTATACCTAAACCATTCTAGAGAGGCTAACCTCCATTTGTAGACTATTCTTATGGGAAGGGAGGCACTTTAGAGTGGTATGGGATAATATATGCTCTCCAAAAGATGAAGGTGGTTTGGGTTTGAAAAATTGCAAGCAATATAACTCGACATTATTAGCCAAAGTACTATGAAACATTCATGCTAAAGCATATTCATTATGGGTAAGGTGGATACATAAAATGTTTTTGAAGGACATATTAATATGGGATTGGGAACCCCATAAACGTGACTCATCTTTGTTGAAAAAACTAGCATGGATTCAGGATAAATTGGTGAAAAAATTAGGAGGTCAAAGGGAAGTAGTCCATGATATGCAGAAGAAGTGTGTAAATGGCAACCCTTTATGACAAAAAATTTATGAACTATTAAAAGTTAAACATACAAGAAGACCATGGATGGCTTTTATATGGAAGCAATATATACCTCCAAAATTCTCCTTCATTGCATGGCTTAGTCTTCGGAATAGACTACCAACTAAGGATAATTTACAATTCCTGAAGATAGAGAGAATATATGGTTTCCATAATGTTGAAGTAGAAACTATTGATCATTTCTTTTTCAATTATGCCATTACAGTTAAAATATGGAATGTTATCCCGGCATGGTTAGGATTGTCCTCAACCATGTCCACACTCTCTAGTGCCATAAAATGGATTCAAAAAGACTACACCGGAGTATGTATTAGAAGCAAGACTTGCATTTATGTGCACCATATACATAGTAGGAAGACAAGGAACACCATACAGTTAGAGTCTACTTTTGTGACGAGCTTAGATGTAGCTATCAAAATTAAAACAGTAATGTATAGAATCTTATATAGATTGTATCCCACGGATCTTATTACAGTTTGACACTTCGGTTGTATAAGGGATCTTGATGTAATTTTGCTTATAGCCTCTTTTTGGATGTATTGAGAGACATGAGGCATATTTTGGTTGATGCATCGGAGGTAGTGGAAAATTTAATATACTTTTGTTTATAGCCTCTTTTCAGGTGTATTAGGGAAGTTGGTATATTTTTATTTATAGTTTCTCTTTGGATGTATTAGGGAAGTGGTTGTAATTGATATAGGTTTTTGGATTACACAATGGATCAGGGCATGCCCCAAAGATCTATGTGCATATGATTTTGTGCAATATACTATTTACCTTGCATTTAAAAAAAAAAAAGCAAAATGTGGAATTGTTAAGGATTCCATAGAAGTTACCAACCTGTGGAGACTAATGAACAAAGGTCTGGTATTGTTCTAGACAACTAAGAACAAATATTCTCACTATGTTAACAAAAATAAGATGACCTTTATGTAAAGGGAGAGATCCCTATATGAAAGATACTTAATTAGTAAAGACTATGTGGAATGTATCCACCAATGATCTTCCTAATGTAAATGAATTGGTTTCCACCAATAAATAAGCAATAATTTTATTGGATCTTGAAATCCTTATCAATCACAATGGCGCAGATGATAACAACATAAAACAAGATCCTCCTAGTATGTAATAGACACTAAAGTGTGCTTATCTCCTCTACCAGAGAAGGGTGACTACATACAATTTATCAAATACATCCATACATACTCAAAAGGACCATACATATAAACCAAAAGAAAACTTAAAACAGAATCATGAATAAAATCTTACTCACATATTGGTGTGCTCCACTTCAAATGACCAAGAAGTCTTCTTTAGTTGGTGCTCTTGTAGATAAAGTTATCGAATCATCCAAAGTAAACTGAGCATACTTGAATTCTATATAAATAATCCTTATCTGTTACCTGTTATGAAACCAAACTGAGCATACTTCAATTCTATAAAAACAATCCTTATTTGTTATCTGTTAAGAAACCTTGAATAGTAGTAAACTGGACATGCTTGAATTCTATACAAAAAATAATCGAATTGTAACACCCAAATACCCCCTGGGAGGATACATGGATGTCACCCAAGACAGAACAAACAAAATCAAACATTAC
>JANJEY010000007.1:55814540-55827430 GCA_024703695.1 Erythroxylum cataractarum
CCAAAATGTCAAAGAGACATAACCTAAATCGGACTAAATTTGCTTAATCTGCTAACCCCTAATTTGGGGCGTTACACGAATTCTATAAAAAAAATGGGTTGACAACATAATCAGATATTCACTCCAAAACTCATTCATCAACTCTCAATTTTTTTTTAAATGAAATGGAGTTTTAACTATTACAGAAAATTAATTGACGATGAAGTAGAAATCTCCATGAGGCAACTACCTTATGCTTATCTCTTATCTGTTATATCTTGAATAACGTAGAATAAGTTGGAACGTTATAAAAGATGCAACTCCTTTTCGTCGAAGAGGAACTAAACCAACAAAAGAAACACCTAATTTCCTGTTCTTTTCGCCACCTTCATAAAAATGGACAATTAAACATAGGAAACAAGTTAATTTCCTTATACCTAGGAATCTCTCCATCTCCAGTCAGAGAGTGAGACTACTCCTTGTCCTTAAATTGAACTCTATAAAGGACGTAACTCCTTCTCATTGCAGAGGAACTAAACCAACAAAAGAAACATCCAATTTTCTATTCTTTTCTCCCCCTGTACAAAAATGGACAACCAAAAAATAGGAAAAAAGATAACTTCCTCATACCCAAGACCTGCTCCATCTCTAGTCAGAGCTCCTCATCCCCAAATTGATTATTAGACTTAAATTAGTTGGGTTGTTTGTCAAGAATGGTTTCTTTTTTTGTGGGTTCATAAGGATTCTAGATTTCGGTGCAAGTTTCACAAGGGATTTTGACTTGAGTGAGAAACAATGAAGTTTTAAAAGAAGAAAATAATTATGAGAAACAAAAAGAGGAACACAAAAACATTGAGTTCATAAAAGAAAAAAGTGTATTGACTAACCGGTCAGAGTGGATCGTTGACTAGCCGCTTCTTTGATAAACTAGTCGATTTTTAGGAAGTTGACACACTTTAACCCTAGATGAGTTTAATTCCATTTACTCCCTTCCAATCGGCTTAGATTTCATCCATCGTAGGCTTCCCCTTGACTTTAACCGATTTCATTTTTGGTCTTGAATTGCTGATTGTTGAGATATGGAGCTTGATAAAATATACTGAACTTTACACCAGGTCCACATTTGCAGATCCAACTTCGTGTTGAGTTGGCTAGGGGGCGTGGGGGGTGGGACACAGTAGCCCCCGAGGTGAAATAATGTTACACCTTTTATATTCTATTCTCCTAGTGTATCGTATTATCAAAAAATAATTTACAGTGAATAAAAAAAATTGGCAGCTCGTAGACGTAGCCATATTTTGGTGAACCACGTAAATCTGTGTGTTCGTTTTATTTTCTACACTATTCTTTGATTATTGTGATTGATCGTCCATAACATCGATGGTCCGTCCTATAACCCTAGCTCTTCCAAGGCCACGTGCATAAAAAAATTCCTGCTTTTGTATGCTCATCGCATTTTATCTTGTGGGATTTTCGCTAGAGGAGATAGCACAAACGTTGTTCGATCCCCTAAATTGTTTTTTTGTATGCTATGTACCATGGTGAACCTATTAATGTCGGCTCTTTCCTAGCCACTCAATTTTTGCGTGTCACTATTTAACCTACCGGGGAAATCTCTATAGGTGGTTTAATTACCCACATTGCTTTAGCTTTAGGCTTTGACCCCCTTGCAAATAAGGACTTTCTTGTGTAAGGCTCTGAGCGACTTGATTACCCAGCTCTGGAAGCTATGCATATGTATAAATCGGTTAGGGGACACCATTGTTGGGTTTACCCTAATAAAGCAAATTTCGTTTACCAAGTCCAACCCGAACCAGTCTCAGTGACCCATCCAATATTGATTGAATGCCTTTACTCGATCACACCAATCCAAATCTATTAGATGCTTACCCCCTCCACCTACCAAATCTACGTCAATGCCATCCTTCTTTTTCCACCCGCTTTTTCCCACTTTCATCTTAGCGCTCTCCAATCAATGCTCACCTCTATCCAAACTGAATAAGCTGTTCTCTGTGCCTTAGTTACGGATCAAGGTCACTATCTCTATCATTTAGGGGATACTCTTTCCACTCTTAGTGCTAATCAGACCACTCTGCAATAATTGGTTGAATCTCATAATGCTCACATTTATGAGATGACAACTGCCTTCAACTCGTGGTGTCAATGGTCTTCCTCTCTTGGTAACCCACCACCTCCATCCCCCCATCTTCTTCATGATTACCTTCTCCCATTACTCCTTCCATTGGGGACAATGTTTCGTTCTAGCATAAGAGAGTTATTTTGTTACTATGCTTGTTTTGTAAATATTTCTGACTTTGTTCTGCTTTGTTTGGTTGTTTGCACTTTGTTTTTAATTATTTTTTCCTCGAGCATCATAGTTTGTCTGTTTATGCCTTTGTATGTTACTTTGCAAATATTTATCTCTGTTTTATTTCGTTGTTTGGTTGTTGCTTTATTTAGTTCTTTTATAACATTAAGGTGGTTTGTTGTTGTGTTTTCCTGATGCACTAATCTTTGTCAATTACTAACTCCGTAGTAATGGTGGAAGACGATTCATAACTAGGCTTACCTTCGGGATAAATCGACCTACCCAAATTTTTTTAGTTAGTTCTTCAAGTCGAAAGGGACTAATTATCTTTCTTAGGGACCCCGTTGTGTTGCTATTCTATTACTAGATAATTGCTTGATTGGATTGGTTCTTTCTAAGTGAATTTTTTTGTGTTAAAATTAAAAAAAAATTTATATGACCTGTGTGAATACCAATACTGGCTGAAGTTGGTGGAACATAATGATCTTCCCTTAAGTTCTTGAATGGATGGAGTCACTAGTATTAGAAGGAATTTCCTCTTTTGGGCCGTTATAATTTTCGCAAAATCACACACCTTTGGTATACCAATTCTAGCCGACATGAATGACACGACGTTTGTGCTTTTTAAGTGGCTTATGTATGCAACAACTAGCAATTAGGAGAGTTAAGTCCCTTTTTGGACCATAAAATGACTCGAAAAAACTGAAGGTGCTAATTTGTCTTTTGTTACCCCTTTGAGATGCAAGCTAATAGGGAAATATCCATCGAGGTACCCCTTTAAGGCATGCATTACTAGGGAATAATAATAATTTTGTTTATTTTTTTGTCACCGAGCACTTTTTTGAGACGGAGAGGACGATGGGGAATGATCCTAATTTGTTTTTGAAACGTTATTTACACTACTTTGAGTCCTAATTGATTTGAAGAAGTTAATCAATATCTATTGTGATTCAGGTTTTATTGAATCTTTGAGCTAAGCTTGGTAGAGATAGTAAGTGATGAGCTATTACTTGGAGCGAGTATTTGATTCAGTGAGATGCAATAAATTGTTTTGTTTGAACTTGCGATCTTACCTTTATGACATTTGAGCTATATTTGTTCCCTTGATTTGCATTTAAGTTTGATTTGTTTGAGGACAAGCAAAAGTTTAGCATAGGGGAGTTTGATAAGTTGTTGTTCTTGATATATTTTAGCTCTATTTTGTCATCGTTTTTATATTGAATGATGTTAATTTGCCTTTAGTTTTTATGAATCTGATACTGCTCCTTTATTCTTGGTATTTGCAGGTATTTTGGGAAAGTAATGAAGCAAACCCAAGGAATACATAGTCTACCAGTGTAAAAACACACAGCCCCCGTGTAAAGTAGAAGTTTAAAGTTGAAGACCCGAAAGAAAAACGGTTTGACCATGTAGATTCATATGGACCATGTCTTCCGAAGCGAGAACACACAATCAGACCTGAAAGTTACACGATCTAATCGTGTTTATTCACACGGACCGTGTATGACAGTTTTTCATGACGATTTTCAGTGATCAAAAGGTAGTTTTTAAGGAAAAAGTAGGGGGAACTTTTTATAGATAGAGATTTTTGGTTGAGAGAGTCGAAGCTGAAGAACAAGAAGGAGGAGAAAGACAAAAATCAATCAAAGAAAAAGGAATGCTTGGAGATTGAGAAATCAAGATTCAAGAAGCAATTGAAGTTCCTTCTCCTCCTCTTTCCATTTATTATTTATCTTTAATGTTCATGTTTACGGTTTTACATTTTAGCTAAATTTAGTCATGATTTTGTAAATTCACTTATTCTGGGACGTTTGTTTCAACTTGGAATTTATGTGTTAAACCTTATGCCTTTACTTCTTAATTCAATGTTGACTTTAGTAAAGTGATTTAATTCAATGTTGATTTGATCTATCTAATCTAGGGTTTCTACTTGAATAATGATAACTGTTAAACTAGGTACTAAAAAGTGATGTTTAATATCTGAGTTACTATATTAGACTTAATAGAAAGAATATTTAGAAATAGAATTCTTCATTAAGAGTACTTGAGATTAACCATTGAGTTCATTGGGTTGGATTCAAATTTTGGTTTAGGAAATTAGTTTAAAAATTGAAATCAACACGTCAATTACTTCAAAAGAATTAATTGATAAAAGTGGGTTACTGTACTTGGATCAGTATTTCATTTCATAAGGATGACATGATTTCTTTGTTGGGATAAACTCCTAGAATATAGGTTCAAATTCTGTTAACCGTGTATCGATATTTCCTTAACAGAACAACTTTCATATTCAATTGCTTAGCAAATTTAGAAGGTATAAATTTGGTGTTTTGACTTAGTTCTTGAGGATTGACACTTGATTGTTGCAACTAAACCCGTATACTTGTGAATTTTCATCTTAAAATTCATTTCTTCTCAATCTGTTGCTAGATTGTCCCTGTTGCATGTCTCACCAAACACAATCTGTTGCTAGATTTTTCGAGTTTTATATCTTCACCAGCTGCTTTCCTTGACATGGCAAGGATCCACCTGCTTCTCTGTCATCGTATGTAATTTAACCTCGCAATTGGTTATCACATGCATGACCTAAGGTTAATTTATAGTTTAGATATTATGATCTTTCTTGGACTGTTCTTATCTCCACTTGCTATATCCGATCAGAGTCCCATGTCTCTGGTCCTTAACTGGCCCCTCTAAGATCTCTCCCTTGTCCTTTCTATAGTTTTGCACTGAAGGAATTAATCCTCCAAGCTTCAGTAATTGTCGGATTACAGGCATTTACCATTAATTGTCCTTTGATCCACCGCACCAGTTCTGTCAACACTTGTTTGATATCTTTATCTGATACTTCAACATACCTGATGTTCCTTTCTTTTCACATTTTGTATGCTATTATTAGGGACAGATCTTCTGTCCAATTTTATAGTATCTTATTATGTCCTATAAATCTCAGTTGTTCATTTATGCGGGACTAGCGTTCATTTATACGAGACCGACGTAAGACACACATAAATAAATGGCTGAAATTTATTGGACATAATAAAACACCATAAAATTAGACGAAAGATCTGGACTCCTATTATTGTAGAGCCTAACCAGTCTATAAACTCAAAACAGTTAATTTATCCTTATCAATTTGAAAATACTCCAACACTTGTCTCCGTATCACCCTATGTTTATTTGTTGGTGCCGCTAATGTCATTCCTATTAATAATCCCAGACGGTGATCAAAGGGGTTTTATACAATTTGTTAATTAAAAAGCTTTTCTAACCACCATTGCTGACAAGTTTTGTCATTTATCAAATAATTTATTTAAAACACGTAGTTTTATTTGACATTTAGATCAGACTCTCCCTTTTTATACTCTGGAAAGCTCTCAGCTTGGAAGAAAGTCCAAATTTTGGGGTCTAGATTTTCTGTCCAATATTATGATGTCTTATTCTGTCTAATAAATCTCAGTCATTTATTTATATGGATTCTGCATAAATTACGCGTGAGTCTCGCGTGGGTCCTATAAAATAAATGGTTGAGATTTTATAGAACAGAATAAGACAGAATAATCCTGGACAGAAAATCTTATCTCCAAATTTTGTATCTAAATATCTCGTAGATATCAACCAGAATGGTTGACTAAAGGGTTTTTACTAAAATAAACAGATATTTCATCGCATGGCTGAAGCCTCGTCCCAAGAGTGCGGCGACTTCGTTTCCTGTCCTCTCTTCGAGTGCGCTAGGGAACAAAAACAAAACCTTTTAAAACCTGCAACTTAGTAAGTACAGCCCCAGGTCAACCAAATGGCTAGGGAAGACGTGTTGTGGTATTCCGTACCAATTCATCCCCCGAGTTTTTTACTCATACTTGACCCCATCCTTTCTGTGAATTTAAGAGCCAAATCCTCTTATTGAAAATCGAAGTTTTCTTAACTTACTTGTATATATCTGTATATAGGTAGCATAGTTGGGACAAAGCACTTACTTCATTGACTGCTTCTCCCTCTTGTCTTCTGATCAGTTTTTGCGAGTGTAAGCCAGAGTTGAGTCATGGAACCAACCCGTCTTCTATTGGTTTCAACTGTTTTAACTTTCCTAGTTTCTTCCTGCTATGGATCCGTTCTCTTCTCCTCTCTGAAAAGCACTCTCATAGTCAACGCTTCACCAAAACCAGGACAAGGTAACAACAACCCCATCTATGACCTATCTTTACTTAAGACCAGTACTTTTGAATCTGAATTAACAGGTCAATATAGAATAGAAGGTTACTCAGTTTCCATAAGAGTACTACTTTTCACATGCATATCCTCGTTTCTGCATATTTGCTTGGAGAAAGACAGATTTTTTTCCTCAGTTACATGTCAAGGTCATATATTTTCCCTTTTCTTGAACTGGTTTATGTCAAATCTGCAGTTTTAGAAGCTGGAGTGGACAAGATCACAGTGACCTGGGGCCTGAACCAGAGCATCCCAGCTGGGGTCGACTCGACCTACAAGACCATCAAGGTGAAGTTGTGCTACGCGCCGGTTAGCCAAGTGGACCGCGCCTGGAGGAAGACCGTGGACGACCTGCACAAGGACAAGACATGCCAGTTCAACATCGTCACTAGGCCGTACAACTCGGCCAACAAGACTTTACAAAGCTTTGAATGGATTGTCGAGCGTGACGTCCCTACGGCCACGTACTTCATACGCGCCTACGCATACGACTCCGAGGGTCTCGAGGTGACTTTTGGGCAGACGACAGATGCTAAAAAGGCCACTAACCTTTTCGTGATCAATGCAATCACCGGACGCCACTTGTCACTGGACATTGCTTCAATTTGTTTCAGTGCTTTCTCTGTTCTGGCTTTATTTGGTTTCTTCTTTATTGAGAAAAGGAAGGCAAAGGGCAGTCAAGGGAAGTGAAAAAAGACACACGTTTGAGTTGTGTTCTGCCGTATCTTGTATTAGACTTATCGGTGTTTAACAGCCTAGCAGGCTTCTTGTGTTACCTTTGCTTGTTGCTTGTAGAAAGTGAAAGGAGAATTCCTTTAGTTACAGGAGATGTAATGCAATGATTATCTTCCTCAAAGTAGTCTCACTTTATTTCTTATGTACCCCCAAAAAAAATGTCATTGCAATCTTTTAAATTTGTTCAAAAGTACGAGGATTCACATTTGAGGCTATCTGGTTGACTTTTAAATTTAGATCCATTGACTTTTAAAGTTAGGATAAGTGATTGAGATCATTTTAAGATATCTACCCAATTAAACAAATAATAGGCCTATCTACCCACTTAAACAAATAATAGGCCTATCACCAACTTGAATAAAACTGTGAAAGGGAGGATACTGAATATTGGGTAATAAATTAAAGAAAATAAGCACAAATTAACATATACTTCTTTTTGTCGATACTATAACATCTACCATGTGGAATTTCGCATGTTGGAAAAAGCTAACTCTTTGATATGAAAACTCTCAGGTGAAGCTTTTGCATGCTAATTGAATAGAACTTCAAGTAGTTACATCATAGATTATACAATCTGGCAACGCAGTATTCATACACTATCTGTTAGGATATATTGTATATATCTTTTATTTAGTTTTGACATTTTGAATGGACATATAAGATACAACTTATAGGTATTCTACATTACATGGGAGTCTACTTTCATGTTGATATTGGAATTATCTTACGACTGGACATCTTGGACAATATTGCTAATGTGGTATATTGTCAATATGGTATAAGTTAATCTCTTTGGTGCATATGCGGTATTGAGTTAATGTGGGAGTGTGTGGCATAAGGGAGGTTTGCGTCAATTGGCCGTTGCGTTTTGGTAGTTGGGATATTGCAATTGCGTGGTTAACGTGGCCTCTTTTGACTTGATTGAGTTGGTGTCATACATGTCTATGAGCTTCAGATGCGATGAATCCCTATAGTGAGTGTTGCCCACATCTTTGATCTATAGCAGGAGTCTATTACCAATGTAGGTGTGTGGAAATTGATGAAACATGAGTGTGCGTGATAATAGAGTTGTGGTGAGTATGCGACAACCAAGGAGATGTGTGTGTGTTGGCATCAACCAAAAGAGTGGAGTTAATTGAATTGAAAAAGCGATATATGCTGAATCATTAAGTGCGCAATGGGTGTGTGAGAATTATAAAGTGTGCAGTGGGTATAAAACACATACAACGTTGGTGTATGTTTTTAGGAGTGAGAGCTGAAGATATGTGGGTTGTGTGAGACAAGTCTATGGTGTTAGAAGAAACAGTGCAGTGTGTGTAAATTGTGACTTGAAAAAAAAAAGTGGGCATTAATTGGAGTTGTGTGAGTCGCTTGACTTCTGGACACCTCATGTGCACTACTTCCATTGTTGTTCTCTTTATTATTATCGTAAGGCACATCATTGCCCAAAAAGAGATGATGACTGTATAGTCCATTATTGTTGCGACGACTTCTAGATCTATTTTAATTGTGCATAACTCTTTGGGAAGTTGTTCTTATCTACCTCAAGTGTATTTAATTTTCATTCCTTATTATTTTAATAACTTGAGTTATTTGTTCATTGTTCTTTCGTTAAAATATTGATTGAAAAAATCCTCTGTTTAGGTTAATACGAGTCGGTCATAATATTGGGTATGAAATTCTTTTACGGGAAGTGAGGCTAAGAGATAGTGTCAAAGGTTAAGTGGTGTCAGCTCAGTAATGCCTTGGGTAAATCTATTACACTTTGGTGAAAGTTATTAAGCTGGGTGAAGGTCCCGCTTAATAAGAGAAGGAACATCACGGGTAGCTCAGTTGGTCATTGGCAAGGTTAACTTGGGACAAAGACCAGGATTCGAATCCCGACAACGGGAGGAGTTGGCCGCCTTACTAAGAAGCTGGCTGAGATCAGACCGTGATTTACCCCCTCACTACTCGGTCAGGTAAGGGTGTGGGGGCGCCTGGGGTGGGCGATTCCACCTTTTGGGACAAGGAATATCAATTATCAAGCCACCGCTATTGGACGGTTCCAATTATCCTGCACATAATTCACAGATGAGGGTCTTTATTCAGGCACAGGAAAAAAGAACATAAAACTCACTAGTACATGGCTAGACACATCCGATGATTACTGGCGATAAAGGAGAGACAATTCTAAAAGATCCATCTGAATGGATAAGAGCCAAAGAAGAAAGAGCACTTAAAAACTCACAAGAATTGCATGCAAATTTCAATGCTGTTGATAAAGGATGCTTCTCAATAATATCAATCTGTGGATCGGCTAAAGAAGCATAGGATACGTTGCAGACTATTTATGAAGATATAAATATGTGATAGCATCAAAACTATAAATGTTAGCTATGAGGTTTAAAGAATTGAAGATGGATGAAAATGAGACTATTGGGGACTTTCATGAAAGATTGCTCGACATAGCGAATCAGGAACATTAACTTGGGAAGAAATATTTCATTATAAAACTAGTCAAGAAGACATTGAGATTACTATCTCTAAGACTTATTCTGAAAATTACAGTAATCAAGGAGGCTCATGACATCAATGACTTGTCATTGGAGAAGGTAATTGGAATTCTTACAATATTGAAATGAATTTGTTGAGAGACAATCAAAAGAAGAAAAAAGGATTAGCATTGCAAGCTGAGATTAGTAAAGTCATAAATGACTTAGAAGATAAATCTGACGAGAATAAGGATATGAAGCTATTAACATGAGAGTTCAGTAAGTGGCTAAAGAGAATAAAAAAGGACAGACCCATTTTTAGACAATATGGCAGAAGTTCATCAAGCAGCAATGTAAAACATCAAGTCAAAATACAAAAGGGTGAAAGGAAGGCAAGGAGAATCCAATGTCATGAATGTCAAGGTTTCGGACACATTCAATCTGAATGTGCTAATACTTTAAAGAAAATAAAAGGAAATTCTTTAACAAGAACTTGGATTGAGAATGATTTCGAGAGTGAATATGGTAGTGAAGAAGATATAGAGAATAGTGTTGCGTTGGTTGCCTTACATAGCAAAAGTCCAACTACTTACTTAACAGTAACTGAGAAGGAAGTAACTAAAGTCAAAAAAGAGGGAAAATCAAAAAATTTTGAAAACAACTCATCTCAAGACCTAATATTAGATTATAACAGAGATGGAAGTGGTCTAGATGACAAAAAGGGGAACATTTACGAGGCTTACGAATTAATGTACAAAAAATGAGTGAAAATATGTAGAAAGAATGAAGGATTAAAGGAAGAAAATCTCTCCATGGAGAACACCATCCAAGAGTTAGAAAAGAAATTGGTGTTGATGTTAAATGAGCTTGGTGAAGCTAAAATGAAATTGGTAGGTATCGAAAAAGGATTGAGAATGTTGAATAGAGGCACATAAAAACTAGAAAAGTTAATGGAACTTGGTAAAGTTAAAGGGGATCTTCAAGGTATTAGCTATAAAAGTGAGTGCTCTAAAGTGAATGAGGAGAAAAATAATATGTCCAAATTTGTCTGAGAAGAAGAAACATGGAGAAAGAATCGAAGGTTTGTACCCACATGGCATTTTTGTGGAGTTATCGAGCACATAAGGCCGAGATGCTACAAGATGTTACAAATGATGTTTCAAAGGGGTCATAATCGAAAATTTAAACACTCTCCATTAAATTTCCAGCGGCAACCCATGTTAATGAAGCACACTTGGATTAGAAAGGGTCAATTTCAGACATAAAGATATTGTGAAGGAAAAACAAGAAGTTGTCTAGATTCATAGTTAGTTACTGTTTGTAAAGAAACTGGTCAGACAAAGGACAAGTTAGTTACTTCAGAAGAAGAAAACGATGACAAAGATAATATGACAAAGAAAAGGAACATGTTTGAATTTCTTTGAGGGGCACAGGGACTGTGTACTTTACATTTTTTAAGTATTTTTTGTGATGTTAAAAAAACGTAAAAAAAGTTTTTCTTTTTTAGTTCTTTAGTTTTTATGTTGCCATTGTTGTCTCATCTTTTTAGTAGTTTGCATTATGACTTCTATTTGGCTCCATCGAAAACTCTTAAGCTCTCTCATCATTGTGGTCTCTCTCTCTCTCTCACTACACTAGTAACACTCATCTTTTTTTGCTTGGGTTTATGAATTTGATTAGTTTTATGAAAATGGAATTGAAGTAGTGATATGTTGACCTATGTATTGACTAGTGATAAATTATTATCTTGGCATGCTTATGATTCTTTCGCTGTATTTATAGATAATTTTTATGATTATGTGTTTTGATACTGTTTTGTCCTAGGGGGAGACATCAGATTGTTTATGGTGACTGTTTCATTCAGGACGAGTATTTGTCATGTGGATTGTTCTTTTGATTTATTGCTTTTGACATTTTTATCCCAAGGGGAAAAATTTTGTATGATTAGATAGTTGTGATGTTCTTTGGAACTTGATGTTTGATTAAGGGGGAGCATTGAAAATGTCATCTTTATATATCCAATTATGATTATTTATGTGGAGCTCTAGAGTTGTGACAAAAATGCCAAAAAGGGGGAGATTGTTAGGATATATTGTATATATCTTTTATTTAGTTTTGGCATTTTGAATGGACATATAAGATACAACTTATAGGAATTCTACATTACATTGGAGTCTATTTTCATGTTGATATTGGAATTATCTTACGACTGGACATCTTGGAAATTACTGCAGGATTTGTCAATTTTATGGATTGATAAAATTAAATGGATGAGGTTGTTGCATGTTTGAATTTAAATGGGACTTTAATTATGTGAGGGATTTATGCATATCTTCAATTTATGGTAAAAATTAATCTCTTTGGTGCATATGAGGTATTGAGTTAATGTGGAAGTGTGTGGCATAAGGGAGGTCTGTGTTAATTGGTTATTACGTTTTGGTAATTGGGATATGGCAATTGCATGGTTAATGTGGATTTTTTTGACTTGATTGAGTTGGTGTCATACACGTTTATGATCTACAGATGTGGTGAATCCCTATAGTGAGTGTTGCTCACATCTGTGATCTATAACAGGAGTATATTGCCAACATAGGTGTGAGGAAATTGATGAAACATGAGTATGAGTGATAACAGAGTTGTGGTCAATGTGCGGCAACTAAAGAGATGTGTGTGTGTTGGCGCCAACCAAAAGAGCGGAGTTAATTGAATTAAAAAAGTGATATATGCTGAATCATTAAGTGCGCAGTGGGTGTGTGAGAATTATAAAGTGTGCAGTGGGTATAAAACACATATGGCGTTGGTGTATGTTTCTGAGAGTGAGAGCTGAAGATACGTGGGTTGTGTGAAACAAGTCTACGATGTTAGAAGAAACAGTGCAGTGAGCGTAAATTGTGACTTGAAAAAAAAAACAGTGGACATTAATTGGAATTGCGTGAGTCACTTGGATTCTAGACACCTCATGTACACTACTTCCATTATTGTTCTCTTTATTATTGTTGTAAAACACATCATTACCCAAAAAGAGATGATGGTCGTATAGCCCATTGTTGTTACGACAACTTCCAGATCTATTTCAGTTGAGCGAAACTCATTAGGAAGTTGTTCTTATCTATCTCAAGTGTATTTAGGTTTCATTCCTTATTATTTTAATCACTTGAGTTATTTGTTCATTATTCTTTCGTTGA
>JANJEY010000007.1:55966607-55977146 GCA_024703695.1 Erythroxylum cataractarum
AATGATCATGTTTCAACTTATAACTTCCAATATTTCACATATAACCCATCTTGCACATAACTATCTTTTCTACTTCAATTCAAATTCAAGAATTCTTCTTTTCTTTACATATGAATAATCGCCAAAATTTCTCATTTCATATTTCTAAATTCTAAGAAAAGTTCGGGGTCCAACAACCTTGCTACCATTACAAATTTCGAGCTCCACGATCTTTTGTTTGCAATCCAAATTGGCATTATAATTCTTTAAGGTGTCCATACCCAAAATCACATCTAATCCTCCCATCCTCAATGACATTAGATCCACCACTAATTGTGTTCCTCTAATATGTATCTCACAGTCTCTATAGATCTGACTAATTATAATACATTAGTCAATTGGAGTACTAACCATTAAAGGAGTATCCAATGGGCTCAATTCTCTACCATGCACAGTTCTATTCAATGACACAAATGAATGAGTGGAACCCAGATAAATCAAAACAACAATATCCTTATCAAATAATTTAATCATACCAGTTATGACTCCTGGAGCTGTCTCTGCATCATCCCTCATTATAGAAAACACTCTAGCTGATGCTTATCCCCTTGGTCTCCCTGGTCAGTTCATTTTTTGAGCCGCATAAGAACTTCCCACTTCCGTTACTATCCTATGTCCCACTATATCGACCTTCTTTGAAGCTTGCATCTGACTTCTCTCATGTCTTGTATTCTGAGGGCACTCTCTTGCCATGTGTCCTTTCTTCCCGTAATTAAAGTATGCTCCAGTCAGTCGGTAACATTCCCCTTTATGAAACCTTCTGCGGTGATCACATTTAGGAATGGGTGGCTTATCCTCATCTCTCCTCCTGCTACTTCCAGCCGTTGAGGCTTGATGTGAGACAGTTTTCATCTACCTAGCCCTGCTTGCTCCACTGCTCCTCTTCTCAGACTACGTAGGGAAAGTCCTGGCACTCCTCTCTGACATAGGAGCACTGCCTCTCCTCTTAAGTTGTTCTCTCCCCTCCCTTTTTCTATTCACTTTACTCTTAATGTTCTCCACAATTTCCACTCTCAATGTTGCTTCAACCAACTGTTAGAAATCATAGAAATTATGTGCTACCACTTTCTCTCTGATGGCCAAGTGCAGTCTCGCTTCAAATTTTTGGCACCTTGCTGCTTCGCAAATCATTAATTCAGCTGCATATTTGGCTAATCGTGTTAATCGACGCCCATATTCGCTCACCGTCTTCTCCCTCTGGGTGACGCTCAAAAATTCTCTTTGCTTCTACTGAGTGTACACTTTATACAAGTACTTCTTATTATAAACAATCAAGAAGTCCTTCCATGTCAACACCAGTGGCTTCATCTGACTTCCCGGGACACTCTCCCACCAATGCAGAGCATCCCCTTATATATTACTCATAGTATACTCAACTTTCTCCTCATCTTCATAGTTTATCTGCTCTAATATCCTCTCGGTCTTCCTCAACCAGGTCTCAACTTCTTCGGGATTAGTGGTTCTAAAGAAGTCCACCGTTCTGTACTTCCTTAGCTTCTTGAACTGCTTCCCCTTCTTAACTAGAGCCGGAGCAGAAGATTGCGGCATCTGTCCCATAGCCTGGAAAAATTCCTGAGTGAAAGCTTGGAACATCCTCGAATCTAAGGCTGGCGCTTGCTCCTACAGAATAGGCAACTCCTACGTCTGCGATCGACAGGGCCCAATACTGTGCCCTACAAAAGCCTTAGCATCTTCTGGGACTCTAGACTCATCCGTGCTCTCCTCTCTTAGTAGAGGGTCAGGTGCGACCGATCCTTGAAAAATGCCCCATGTCCTTCTACGAGGTGGCATTTCACTCTTTCAATAGAAACACTAATAATTAGCTTACATTTTATTTCAACCCTATTTTCCTACATGTATGCATGATATGCATATCATTTAATGCAATCAATCAATTTAACAATGCAAAAAATTAATCACATAGCATAACAATCCATCCTACTTTGCACTCTAAGCCTAGGAAAACCCTACGCTTTGATACCACAAGATGTCTGGTCCCGCTTCTGGAGCCCAAAATGTTGGACCTCATTCCCGAAGCCCAATTATCAGGAGTCAAAAAGCGTGAGCAAGTTTCCTTTTAGGGTTATTTGAATGAACCCTCACTTGCTTTCCATAAATCTTTTTGTAATCAACACCAAAGGCTATCAATTTTTTTAAGGAGGTAGGAAAATGTGTTAGGAATCTATCGCTTCAAGAATCACTTCATTCGAGGTTGGATGAAGATGTTATGGCCAAAAATATCAAATATGTTTAAGTCCTTAATCATTTTGTACCTACCTTTACACGATTGCCATAAATTTCACTAAAAATGTCATATTGATGTCATTTTTAGACAGTTTGAAAAAGAACTTCGAGATCTACAACTTTCATGCAGAACTCAAAGTGAGATTCAACCTCTAAGATGGTCAAAATCATGCTTTACTGTAGTTGTCCCCATGAATATCCGTTAGGCAGACATGTTAATGGACATACATGTCTGCCTAACAGACATAGACAGGCTTGGGAGCCATTTTTCACCCAAGAAGGACAAACATTGGTGAGGCTGGGGGTCCTTTTCACCTGAGAAGGTCCGTTTAACAGATTTAATGTCTGTTTAATGGACATATGTCACCCAAAACTTCCTCCAAAGCCTCTCCAATGGTTCCTACATCCATTCTAACATTATATTCACCCATAATCTTCCGAAATTCAACCATTCTAGTGCAATACCACTTCAAATCCATTCAAACACCATCTTTTTCCCATTAAATCCTCTAATCCCTACTCATTTGATTTATCAAGACCACTAATTCTCATCGCTTACCATAGCTGTCTTGGGTTTATACCCCATGCAACACCACCACTTATAATACTCATATCGCTCAACTCCGATATACAAAATTTGCATACTTTATGCCATTAGAAAGATAAGAGGATAAGCTACAACTTCTAAGAATACTATTTTGTCTAATTCATCCTAGATTAATCCAGTTCTTCCCCTAAAGTTAGTATATAATTTCTACCCCTACGGAAGACTTGAAATATGGAAAATATACAACTACAAAAGAAATATGGACATACACATTGGAAACTTCTTCAATTCTCAATTCAGTTCTAATTCAAAATGAAGTTCATACATAGCTTTAATTACATATCAACATTACACATCAAACTTAATGCAAAATACAAAAGGATGTTCATGTTTGGTATGCCTATAAAGTTATCCAAATTTAGTCACTAACGTAGTACAAAAGATTTCTAGCTATCTTGGAGTATCCGAATGCCTTGCAAGAATTACTTATCTTCTCGATCTGCACCTGAGGAGGGAAAATGATAGATTGAGCTACACAACTTAGTGGCTAATATATTTATAGCCATTTGTAATGAGCCACACAATCAAACATATATGAATATCCACATAAGCATACAGATCTTGTCCGAATCCAACAATGAAATTTCAGCATTCACAATTCCGATTCACATCTCATAATTCAATCCATCATCACATAGAACATATTAGATGTAATTTAGCATTAAAGCATAACACTCGATTTGTATCATAACTTAACACATCAAAATGCAAATGTATAAATAATTGGCTCGAGGGTTCCGTGGAACAAAATAGAGAAATTGAAGTTTATTCCGTGAACGAAACGAATCCACTTTTTGAATCTCGTGAGCCACAAGCAGGCAGCCGGGAGAAGTATTTATGTCGACGCACATGTGACTATGAAATGGTTCGCCTCTCGCCCAAACACAATCAAATATCATGCTCAATTCAATCACAATTTCATATTCTCATACTTTTTCTTTATGCAAAATGCCATGACACAATTCAACGGCATAACATGATCATACTAACAATTTAACCATATCAAAGTGTCATACATCTTTCAAAGCATAACATAACATAAAACACATCGTAGCAATTCACAATTTATTAATTCATGCATATACATACACACATATACGCGTTGCCCATTTACACAATAACCATAAATATTTTACCCACCTTATAACTCTTAAAAATTCAAACTCAATAATGCCCTTCCTCTTGCTCTTAGATACATTGTTCTTGATTTCCTAGCACAATCAAAATTCTCATTCAATTCCAATTCAAATGGAAATCTCCCAAATTTCCATAATCACAACAAATTGAAATTAACACAAATCAAGCTCAAACTTAACCTACCCATAGTCCATCTAGGTTAGAAAACCCAAAACTTAGCTTAGAAACCCTAAGATCAAATAGGTTCCCTTAAACCATCTTCTTCCAACACAAAACCCCTTTCTCTCTCTAAAATTCCTTCATTCTCATCACAACCCTTTTCTTTACTAAAGCAAGAAGACAAAGATGAAGAACTTATCTTCAGAAGCTTGATTCCTTCTTCTTCCCATGATTTTCTTCTTTCTTTCCCTAGCTTCTTCGATTTTTCTTCTCTTCTTTCCTTTCCCTCACATTTTCTCCTCTCTTCTCTTCTCACACTCATGATTCTTCTCTTCTTCTTCTTATTTCAAGCCAACACTTTAGCTTATTCTTCCAATGATGTCCCTCACTTACTTTGCCTTTCCAAATCTACCCCTCTTTTGTCCTTTTATGTGTCTAACCCTTTAATCCACTTAACACCACATTAATTCTGACTACATCCTAATCACTCCAACTAATTTTTAATCTCTATTCATGCATACTAAATTAATGACCCAATTCTAAAAATAAATAATCAAACCAACAAACAAACATAAATAAATAATTAAGCAAAATTATAAATAATTTAGCAAATAATCAGGATCCAACATACACTATCCTAGATATCCTAGTCGTCTACATATCCATGAAGATAGGGTGTCTAACAACACTTCCTATTCTTCCCCACCCTTTTGTGTTCCAGTATTCTACTGATATGTTATGAAACCTATCCCACACTACGGTGAGCCTAACCTCTTCTTATCCCTACGTCAAGGACCATTCTCCACTACCAAATTCAATCCTATCTCAAAATTAAATTTAAATAAAAAATTGTTTGAGCTCGTAATTAAGTTTTTCTTAAGCCCAAACTTTACCCAGAATTTTGCTAATGCTTTCTGAACCATAAGGAAAGCAGGTCACTTACCTATGAAAAAGCCTATCAAGGCTAAACTGAGTTGAGTAGCTCCTTTTTCACTAACTCTTGTGGAGGAATGACATAGATCTGGGGCCCCTGACCTCTGAGGGATAGTAGATTAAAGCTTTATCTTCTGATAAGTCCTCCATACCATCAGAAGATACTGACTTCCATGATCTGGTGTTCTCCGAGGTTTTAATCTCAAGGGGATAGGAAGAAGTTTCAGGTTCAGACTACTGCTGAATAGCTGATACACCTACATCTATTAGGGATTTTATCGCCGATGAGATTTGGTTATGATTGATGGAAGGGGATGCTTTCAGAGGTGAATTTTTAATCAGAGGGAGGACGGTGGTGTTTGGGTCTATGATTTGGGTTCAATTAGGGTTTGAAAAGGAAGTTTTTTTTTAGGAGCTAGGTGCAAGGACAGCTAATAGCGTGAGAGGGGTTAGGGATGGGTTAAGAGAAGAAGATGAAGCCATGGAGAAAGAGCTATAACCCACCAGTAATCTCAGAAGTTACGGGTCTCTACTCGTCGCTTTCTTGCTCTATCGCTCATCTCTCTCTTCCTGAACTCCATAATTCCTTCCAAAGTGTATCCATTATAAATTCTTAAGAATAAATCAAACTAAATAATACATATTCTATTTTATTCTTAAATAATCACTATTTTATTCCTTATGTATTTTTATTGATGAGCCAAAATCCTTATAAAAGTTTTAACTTTCTATTATTACAAAGTTCAATTCATCTGTTCAAGTCAATAAGTTCCTTAGAAAAATGGATTTAATTATCTATTTTTGGAAAGTTGTCAGACCTGAGCTGCATTTAAAATGTTGATAGTCAAATATAATGGTCAGATGATAAATTTCTAAATAGACTTATTTAGCTGTTTTTGTCTTATCGCGCACTAGGATGTATGCCAAACTGAAAATATATTCCAATTGAAATCTTCAAGCCCAACTTTAACTTAATGGGTCAATTAACAATTCCTTATTCTAGACCTATGACTATGAGCCTTAATGGGTCAATTAACTAAATGAGATGTGTTATAAAATTCTCCTCTTCTATCTCACTCTTTTCAATTTTATTATAAACTCTCTTTTCAAACAATAGAATAATATGTACTCTATTAATAAACTCCCATTAAACATAGTCTAAGGGTCTGTTTGGTTGACGGTTTTATAATGAAATGAAATGGTATGTAACACAGTTCGATCATTTGGAAGGAGGATTTACAATGAAATGAGATGGAATCGAATGGAAATAGAAGGTTTCATGTTACGTTCTATTACATCCTAAACAATAAAAATGATAAACCTCCAATTCGGGAGATTTATGATGAATTGTAATCTAATAAATATACACTACCTAATATACCCTCAATAACTTTTCATAATACTAATTATTTCTTACCTTACCCTACCCTAATAACAACCAATACAACACAATAATATTTTTATATAATTAACAATAAATTGTATATAATAAATAATAAAATTTTATTAATAAAAATTGAAAAAATATACATATAAAATTTTCTTTAATTGGTTGTCACAATGTCGTGACATATTTTTGGTAAATCACAAATATATTTCTATATAAAATAAAATATAAATAAATTACTTTTAAATACAAATCAAATAGATTAGAAGAATATTTAATATAATAAATTTTTATAGACTAATGCTAATATTTGATTTTTATAGACTATACGTAGCAGTTACACCTTTCATGCCTACAACGTCAAAGAAAAAATTCAGCTCAAAGTAAGCCTGATGTGCCTCTCCCGTGCATCACCTACGCTCCTCTACTTTGCGTTTTACTTTATTCTTTGTTGTTATTTATGTAACCAAACACCCTTATGCTTTCGGGTTTTATGTTATTAGCTGTTAACCAAGACAAATCAAAATCACACAAATATATCATATGAACCCTAAATTCCTAAATGTTAAACCCGAGCCATTTGAGAACAAATCGATGATCTGTGTTAAAAATTGATGGAAAAACGTGAATCACTTCACAGTTAAGTATGAATAAAATAATTTATAAACAACACTTTGAGAGTTTCTTTAATAGTTTATGCACCTCTTTTCAATATATTGATGGATTAGGAAGGGATTACAAGATTTCAGATTGCCTCTATCCATTAAATAAAAAAATGCATCGATGGAGATAGGCTGAAAGCTTTTGTTCTCAAATAGTTCCAGAGTTGAAATCTGTGCATGTTTAGCTATCATCTCATATTGAGGTGCTTTAGTTTCGGACCAAATCTTCTGTCCCGTAAATCAAACTTTACCTTATTTTATTTAATTTTATCTACAAGTTTATATAAAACTTACATATATATGAATAAAATTGACTGAAACAAAATTGGTCATCCTTACGGCACAGAAATTTGATATGCTTTAGTTTTTTATTTTCATAATTGTAAATATTTATGCAGTCTGACTTTCACGTGAAAAATTTCAAATCATTAAAGCCTTATATTATATTGGATAAAGGCAATCTGAAATCTTTTAATAGCTAAATTTTATGAAATTATTCTTTCAACTTCATATTGCATTTTATTCTATTATTAAATTTTCTTAAGTCTATATTTAATATGATAAATATATAGTTTAAAGCCTTTAGATATTAAATTATAATTATCTTAATCTTTGTTTTTAAATTATAATTATTATTTGTTTACATCTAGTGTCATGCTAACTTATATGATAAATGGTTAAAATAAGAAAAAAATAAAGTTAAATAACTAAGATTTAACAATTGAATGAATTCAAATGATCTTTTGATTTTTTTTACATAAAACATACAAATACTGAAAGAAATAGCAACATGCACAGCCTTCTATCAATAAATTATTTTTGTCCTACTGTTTCAAGCAAAAAGCCTTCTCTATGTAACATAGGAATAATACTGCTTAAAGGATTCCTCTCTCACCAAAATTGTAAGTTTGTAACAGAGTCTTTGTGCTCCACAATTAAGAAAACCATTATTGTACATGTATACGTGTCTTCTGAATATTTGTTCTTAACTTTGCCCTGTTCGATGGGATCCTCTAGATCACGTCAGGGTCTCTGTCGCTCCTCCATGCCCATTTCACGTAATCACGAGCGACATTTATTTAAATTCATCTCTAGCTAAAATGCTTGATATGGAAATATTTGAAGTTATGGACTAGGATGTGACACGTACTTGTCGAGTCTAGCAACAATTTAATTTCGTTCGTTCAGTACCATGCATTGTTTTCGGAAGTCCATATTTTGCACAGAGTTGATTGGATACTGTTATTTTAATAAAAATAAATAAATAAATATTTATAAAATAAGATAAGACACTAATCTTATCTATTGCTTTTTTAAAGATTTGATTGGAGTTATGACGGATTGCATTTTAATATGAAGAATAGTCGAAGCAAGACACATCCAACTGCCGCTTGTGTTAAAATATTTGCGTCAGATTCTCATGGCAAGAAACATTGAAGCCTAAAACATAGAGACCTTCCATCCTATTCTCTTCTATAAATACCACCACAGGAGGTGCTTTAGTTGCAACTTAAAAGTCGATCTTCTCTTCTATAAATGCCACCATAGGAGGTGCTTTAGTTGCAGGTTAAAGTCGATCAGAATAGAGTTTAACTAAGTGTAATTTTAGTATCAAAGAGGTGGGGAATGGCTAAGGTGGTTCTAGCTTCGCCACAGAAAGCTGCAGTCCGACGTACTAGAGACTTTCCTCCTACACAGTGGGGTGATTTCTTCATCAGGAATGTTTCGTTGTCTGAAAATGAGAAGGTAAGCGAATTAATTTTGTTTCCGAGAGAAAATGAAACATAGTGTCCAAGTAATATGTAAGGAAAATAATTTAAATTAATTATCTACGAGATTTAATTATCATAGATTATATATCAATAAAATTATTAAAAGGAAAAATAATTTTATATGTGCATAATTAATTAATGATATTGTAAATAAAAAATTTAGACTAAATATTTAAAAATATTAATTAATATTATTATATTTTAAAAAGTTTATATTACCTAAGTTTAATCTTTGACGTGTACTTCATTTGTAACAAAATTGACACATGACTTTGATATTGAATAGATGATAAAAGAGTGGAAGGAAGAAGCAGAAGCGTTGAAGGAAGAAGTAAGGAAGATACTTAAAGAAGCTGTTGATAATCCCTCCCAACAATTGCCCATGATAGATGCTATCCAGCGCTTAAACCTGTCTTATTATTTTCGAGTTGAAATCGCTCAAGTTTTGGACCACATCTACAATACCTATCACAAATCTTCCCATGACGACGACCTTTGCAATGTAGCCCTTGGATTTCGGCTTTTGAGACACAACCGTTATGATGTGTCAATTGGTAATTAGTAAGATATATATAAATAATCCAATATTGATGAATACTGGTGATTCATGTCTTCATATATTATTTTGCGTAGATGTATTCCGAAAGTTTAAGGATGGAGAAGGTAAATTTAGAGAGGGTCTTAAAAGCGACGTACGAGGCATGTTAAGTTTGTATGAAGCTTCTTATGTCGGCTTCCATGGAGAGAACATACTCGATGAAGCTCTCCAATTCACCAAACCCTATCTGAAATCCATAGTGAATCAATTGAAGCCTCCACTTTTTGATCTAGTAAGTCATGCCTTAAGGTGGCCTGTACACAGAGCTGTACCATGCCAAGAAGCATTAGATTACGTGTTCATTTACGAGAAGGAAGAAGGACACATTGACTGTGTATTGAGATTGGGGAAATTAAACTTCAACATCCTGCAGAAGTTATGGCAAGAAGAACTATACACTTTGACGAGGTAATCCTTGATATATGCCTTGGATAAATAACCGTATAATGATAATTAATAGTTATGCATGTCGTGATGATAGCTATTAATTAAATCCAAGTTAATAATTTGTCTTTCAATCTACTATCATAGGTGGTGGATAGACGTGGACTTGCCATCAAGGCTATCTTTTGGTCGAGATAGATTGGTCGAATGTTTCTTCTGGGCAATAGGATCATTTCCCGAACCCCAACATGCACGTGCTAGAAAATATTTGACCCAAATCTATGCCATCGTTGTATATGTTGATGACACATACGATGTGCACGGAACAATTGACGAACTTGAGATCTTCACTAAGGCATTTGAGAGGTTTGTTAATTAAAACATATGGTTATGATATTCAGTGAACAAGGAATTGTTAATTGACTGTGAAAATGACTTAATAGAGCTGATAGTAGCATGGGCGGAAAACTCCCACACTACATGCACATTATTGTTCAATCAACGCTGGACTTATATGATGAAATTGCGCAAGAAACTAGTAAGGAACAGAGTGCTCACTGTGTGGCTGGTGCAAAAGAAGCGGTAAATCAAATATTAATTTGGTTGAATCTGATTCT
>JANJEY010000007.1:56293121-56304261 GCA_024703695.1 Erythroxylum cataractarum
ACACTTAGGTCATACTTAGCACTCTAATAGATTCACTTTCGATAATTCACGATCTCTCTATAATAATTCAACTCTCAATTTCTGTCACATTTGTAGACCTCTTTCTCTAGTTCACAACGAATCAAAAATCATCTCAATAGGAGGTCTACACTAAAATATATACCCTAAAAACCAATTCAATCTCAATCTCATCTCAAATTTCACTCTTCGCTGCGACCTCATAACATTCGCTGCGGCGCAAAACCATTTTTCTCGCCTTCGCTGCGACGTCACCTCGTCTTCGTCGCAGCGCGGAAATTCGCCTATTCGCCGCGGCATCACCTACTGCTCGCCGCGGCGAACTCACTTTTTTTCTCGCTGCGGCATGTCTGAACCAGACGTCGCGGCGAAAGACGAAACTTCGTCTTCTCCAAATTAATTTCCGCCATTAATACTATCTAAACTCAACATTTATTCCCTCAACTACTCAAACTAACTCATTCAAACACAATAAATGCCATAATCAACACAATATTAACATTAAACACAATGAAACTTACCAAAATCAAAGATCGGTGGAAACCCCAAAATCGCAAACGTCTGTAACTCTCCAAGCCTCAACAATCACGATTTTCACTCTCAAATCTCAGCCTTCAACATCTTCCTCCAAGCTTTCTACAACTCTTAGCTCACAATAGAAGGAAACTAACAAAATCTCCAAGAGGAAGAAGCTCACGATCAACGACGGTGGGAGAGAAAAGGGAAAAATGCTTAAACCCTAACTCCCAAACACACACATATATATATACATACACTAGGCTGATTTCTACTGAGGTTCAAAATCTCACACGTGTGTGCACATCTTTACACAGGCATGTGTATCTAAAACAATTATAATTCTTCGATTTTATACCATGATTTTCTCCTAATCTCTTATCTTTAAGCCATTGAAACTGCTGCTCATGGGCCTTGATATTAAAGAGTAACATCTTACGTCACTTCTGAGGATATATAGTAGCTGGTCGAGCTGGTGCAAGAGTTCTACTCGGGTCTTTAGATGACCCCTCTCCTCTCTCTTCCTTAATACCTTCTTTGTTCTTCATTGTGGCATGGCTTGTTTATTTCTCTTCATTATACCTAAAACTAAATTAAAATGTGAGAAAATAACAAAATAGTAATACGAACAAATTGTCTTTCCCTACGCTTAATTTGTATGCTCACTATGTTATGAAATTAAAAAAGCACATAATTAAAAATTAAATTAAGCTGAAAATAATGCAATTAACAAAATAACTAGAAAAATTAAAACTAATAACAAAATTAAAAGTGCAATTAACCAATGAAATTAATCTAATAAACAATTTCCAATGCAATTCCTAAATTGAAAATTCGATTACACAATTTAACAAATAAATCTATACTAAACACAATTAAAACCTAATTAACACAAACTACTAAATTGAAATGAAATTAAACTAGGAAATAATATCTAATTAGTAGAAAAAGAATAGATTAATCCTAATCTAACAAAAATCATCACAATTCATCACATAGTGAGCAAAATTCGCATACCCAAATAAATTTTCATCTAATCCTCGTGTAATTCATCAAATTAATCTAACAATTCAAATGGAAAATGATGAAATTCAACTTGTAATTGAAAATCAAATACAAAACTTGGTGAAATTAGCCTAAGATGCAACAATGACATAACCCTAACGATTTATGCATGAAAAACACTAAAATTAGCAAAAATACCCAAATTTCCAAGTTTAAATCATATAAAAGACAAGAAAAACTTACTTGATGTTACAAAATCACTTAAATATTGTTGGGCTAGGTTAACCAAATAGGTTGGTGTGAGTGGTTCAAAACTCTCATCCCTTAACCAGAGGTCTCGAGTTATAGTCCTGGGAATGGAAAAATCTGTTTAGCCAGCACTTATCCCTTACGGGCTGACCCGGTGTCAGCGGGGATTAGTCTGAGAGTGGTTGGCTTAAAGGCGCCTTCTCATGAGTTGAGACCCTTCTAGGACACCTCGTGAACTTACCAAAAAAAATTGTTGGGCTAGGTTGAAGAATGGATAGGCGCAACAAGTAATTGGCAAAAGAAGGAGAGAAAAATACGAAAAAAGAAAGAAAATAGGACTTACATGATCGGTTCCATAGTCGCATAACTGACCATAAAACTCAAAACAACTCTGACAGACCTTTAAAAGAAGAGTTTTGTAAAAAAAATCCACAACTAAATCATAAAATAAACCACTAGAATTATCAAAATCCACAAGGCTAAGGGAATGATTCAAGACTTCAAACATGTTAAATATGACCTCTTCTTCTCTAGCCTTAAGCACTAAACTCCCCAACCTTAAGCACTAACTTTCCCTCGCTGACATCAATAACTGACCTATTAGTGGCTAAAAATGGTTGAACTATATTAAAGATATCTCTATACCTTTCCCTATGTCATAAATAAAAAATTTTAATTGGGAAGATGAAATTATCGACTTTAACAAATATATCTTCTATAATTGTAAATTTATCCTAGTAGGTTTCAATTTACCTAATCTCAATTTCTTAAATAAATAATGAGCCATATTACTATTTGACAAGAGATAGTAAAACTCCTTGAATTTTTTAGTTTATCTAATAGTTTGCTTTGAAAAAAATCTCTGAGCACCTTCCACTTAATATCACAGTTATTAACTCCTCTAACTTCCTCTTTTTTACTAAAAACTCCTATAAAAAATTTGGATAATTTGGCATCTGCACAAGGGCCTCAATAGGGGATGAGTTAATATGGATTTGTTTAAATAGCTCAAGAAACTTACCGAATTGCTCATTCGTTCGATCTTTTTTTACTTTGGTAGGATAAGGGATGTCATGTTAATTCCTCAACTTTTTAAAGGCACCCTTCACCTCTAGCTTTCTCTTGACTCCTGATATTATTCTCTTTCTTATCTTCAGTTTTGTTCTCCTCTTAACATCTTTTTTTCACTCCTAAGAGTCATTGTCATCACACGTTCTTTAGCATGTCTCTTTGGTACTAGGCAAACTCACTTGTGGTCTTTGAGAAATTAACTTGGCAAGCTGGTCGATCTACATTTCTTTGTTACATATAAAAGCTTCTTGAATTCTCAATGATGTCTTTGTGGATTGATATTTTGGGAACTGTGTCTTGGCTCTCTTAGAGGACAACAGTTACTTGTCGAAAAAATCCTTCTTTTGACATCATAAACAATCAAATTCCCTCCAAGATGACACTTGTTCAAACCAAAAAATGCCACAAGTAAATTGGTATTTTATCAATAAATCTAATTAAATAATAAAGCGATTAGGATTTCCACGTCGTAATTTATATTTGGTCCAAGCTACTAAAATTGAGGGCATACTTGGGAGTACAAATCATGGCAGGCTATGGGGGGAACTATTTACATGGGCATAATATCCCCAGCTATGATTGCTCAACGCCAGGTAGCCCCTCGGAAACTCGACAGGGCGATTCGCAGTGTAACGATATCCTCACAGAATGCCTGAGAACCGTAAGAGTTGAAACATAGCCTCCTTTCACGTGGCCATTGTACCTCACCTCCTCATGCGGTCCCTTGTGAAAAAGGGGTGTCTCAGAGCTTCTCGAGCTGTTAGCCTATCCGAAGGATCATATCTAAGCAACCCTTGTAAGAGATGTATTAAATCTCCAGCTGAATGATCAACGTGCTGCATTATCAGATTCTGCATGAATGGGTAAAATCAATGAAAATATTCGAGGAAAACAGGATCCAGTAACATAATCTAATATCGAACTAGAGATACCTGAAGCCGAGGTAGCTTGAGAACTGCTTTTAAACTCTCTCTTGAAGTAGCACCTTCTGGCCAATCTAGTCTACCCCTTCTTAGATACTTTTCACCATGTCGGCTAAAAGTTATAATAACTTGGTAAATTCAAGTAATACCATGTCATGCCAATAATAACAGGAGAAAGTCAAAGATCAACTTACTCTACTTTCTTCAGCATGTGCTGAGGTAAAGGACCAAAGACCCTCTCCATCATTGCAAGATGCTCAAGATTCTCATGCGTCTGAAATAGAGCCTCACCCTGTTCCAACAGTTTCGAAGTTGCATTAAGGTTTTTAAATACCCAGTCGAATTTGCTCATATTAACTACAAGATTAGAGTGCCATGACATACCGTGCATAACTCAACTATGATACAACCAACACTCCAAACATCACAAGGGAAACTCCAACCAAGTCCTACAGTAATATGAAAAATTAATATCTGCCAAAAGAAACAAGTAAAAGCCAGTATTCATCCTCCCAACACGTACCAAGGATAACCTCTGGGGCTCGGTAATGTCGTGTTGATATAATGTAGTTCAGATCTTGCCTCTCATAAGTAGTGCTACCAAAATCAATCACCTTTATAACACTAGATTTTGGGACCCTTTTAAAGTAAGAACTATCCCTAGGTGATCGGGAAGAACCCTGCTACAATTAAGAAAGAAAGGCAGACAACTATTACTAACAAAGCTTCACCATAACCAGACCCAAAGCTGTGCAACTATGTGAGAATAAACAAAAAAATATACCTTGTAATCAGGAACCTTCACATAGTCGGGGGAAAGTAAAAGAATATTCTCAGGCTTCAAATCAGTATGAATCAATCGTAGATCATGCATAACTGCAAATATTCAAAAGAACAAGTAAGCCAAAACCACAGAGGAAAAAGAAAAGCATTTCTCAACTCCCTTGATACAAGGAAATTTTGAAATTTGAAATCCACAAGTGTCTACATTTTGGTTATAGGTATCCTAAAATTAGGGAGAAAAAAAAAAGAGACTAGACATATGAAGATCATGCATTCTCTATATTATTGTGAAGAAATTGATAATCAGTAATACGTGCATACAAAGAAACTAGCTCAAAGTATTTACTACACACATGATACACATTCCAACAGTTGTCTTCCAATCTCACGGACAAGATCAATGGGAAATGAGCGATAATTGTTTTTGCGTAGAAAATCGTATAAACTTGGTCCAAGCTTCTCAAATACCTGTTGAAACCATATACATTCACCCACAAATCTTAACCCCAAACTATTTGTGAATTGGGGAAATTAATCTATTCAAATTAACAATATACTTACAATACAAATATGGTTACGATAGTCAAACCAGTTCCGTATCTGCACACAACTACAAAGAATAAACCCATTCAACAATTGACAAAAAATTACAATGCCAGAAACATGAATATACGAGCTTTTATCAAGAGAGAAGTAACTCACTGATTGCCACTTTTGTCATGTTTACCAAGCTGTTGCAAAACTTCAATTTCTATCATAGCAGCATCACGATATTTCTTGATCCCACGAACAATTTTGATGGCAACCATTTCCTTCCTTTCTCTATCCCAGCATTCTAAAACTTGGCCAAACGTTCCTAAATAATGAGAAAAAGGACATTATACATGATGTCTAAAGAATGCAAACTCAGAAGCAAGCATTTAATCTTCAACTCAGTGGACTTTATTACCTTCACCCATCTTGCTATGGATCTTATCTGCAAAATCGGTAGGGATGACAAAAGAAAATATAAATTTGGTTAGCAGCAATCATAAACAAAAAGCTAGAAACAGAAAAAGCAGCTATATATAGTGAGTGTCTAGAACATCAATGTCACAATCATGAACTGATAGACCATGAGATTTTTCTTCACAAGAAAATCAGTGATAAATACTAAACATGCACCATAGTCAGACACAGTACAATGTCACAGAGAGGCTTCAACACGAAAGGTGATCTTCTATTCAACAAGAGACAACTAAATCCACAATTTGTAAGAATATACTCTTTTGGTTCATAAGAATATATTTAAAATCAAGAGAGCCGAGCAGTGATTAGAAGATGTGGTTGGTAAAGTAAAATTACAGCGAGAAGTTAAATTTTCTCCAAGCGCAAACATGTAATGGCCATCCTTGTCATCTTCCCGCCATGGGGGAGAACCATTTCGATCCACTGCTTTTACAAATAGAGAACTAGAGGTAGTGTGGTCTGAGGTTGCTCCTGAACATGCATAGCTGGCTACATTCCCAACCTCTTGTTCACAAAATATTCCTACCTGAGCCTACAAACAGCCACCATACATGTACCACTGAAGAAATTATAACATTAACTTTTCACCTAATACTTTTCTTACCCTTGGGGAATTCACATCACTACCAAAATCCATTCATTAAATAAACAGATGATAAATATATCTAACGGCAGTCGTCAAAAGCATACATCTAAAACACAACATCATAACCTAGATTGATTTCTGGAAATGGATTACAGATAGAAAAAGTTTTTATTTATTGAAAATAAAATATGATATGATATTTAAAAAAATCGAGACCAAAAATTGACGAAATCAAACAACTAATTTCATCATATACGATATAAACTCAGAAGCACGAAGATCTCGAACCGTCAACGCTTGCTAAAGACAACAAACCCTAAATTTACATCCAAGTCCAAAAAATATAGAAAGATTGAAAGCCAAAAACAATTAAAGCAAATACGTCCAAGATACATATATAACCAAAATGATAAATTAGACAGAAACTCGCCTATCCGTGGATTTAAGGGGAAAATCAAGATAAGTACCACATCAAAAACAAAACCTGATTAAAATAGCGATAGATCACCAAAATGAAAAAGAAGGATGATACCTTTGGGACCTCAGGTACGTCCCAACCTAAGCGCGCCCTCTTTCTGGGGCGGCGATCAAGATGCGCAAGGGGAAACTCCGTCACACGCTCCATCTCCATTATCAGATACCAAGGAAAATCGACGAGAAAACGAGGGAAAATTGGGCGAATTGAAGCCAAACCCTAATGTTAATCTAAATAAATAGGAAAGGTGGTTGCGCTGATATCTGAGCCGTCCACGTTTCCATAGCCAAACCGTGAGATTGAGCTCGGCACGTTCTCATTGGTTTCCACCGCTTTTTAGTTTACTACAGTTATCCCTCACCTCACCCCTGGTTGAGTTTGCATTTTCCAACATAATTCAAACGCGCTCATCACCACGCGATTGCAATTAGACTTGGTGTCTTGCTTAGATGCTTTCGTCGATTGTGAAATGTGCATTACACGCACTAAAGAATATTCAGGGCTCTTCAGTTCCTCTTCGTACTGTACATTTCAACTACATAATCTCACTGTAATGATTTAATTTTACTAAATAAAAAATTAAATATGATTATATCTAATCATGGTTTTGAAACTCGGACCGGACTGACCGATCCGACCGGTTTTATGTCCCAAAATCGGTCTTCAATTGACCCGGTGTGAACCGGTCAAAACCGATCAATTGATCAATTTTTTACCGGTCGGATCGGTCCAGTTGGACCTGTTTGACAATTTTTTTATTTTTTATTTTTTTATTTTTTTTATTTTTTTTGAAATTTTTTAAATATTTTTAATATCATATATAATTAAATATAATTATTGTATAATTATTACGTCACACCGGTTCGACCGGTGGTTGAATCGATCGAACCGGTAAACAGTAAGGTCACCGGTTCGATGACCGGTCTGAGTTTCAGAACATTGTGTCCAATCGTATCATTAACGAACAACCAATAAAAGGAAATAAGCACTGAAATACCTTGTCTTTGATTTTACTCCTGATTTTCATGTTTTAAGACAAACTCTTTCTAGTATTTCTAAATGGCTTGGTCATAATTTAATAGGGGTCTCTTATGTTAGATAGTGTTTTGCTTTTGTGAGCACTACTCATTTTATTCTAAAAAAAAAGCGAAATGTTCATTTATATCTTTATTATAACAAAAATATATTTAATTTCATAACAAATTAAATTATTAATTAATAGTTATAAAACCCAAAAAATGATAATACTTGGTAATTAATTTTTTATTAAAATTAAATAAATACTTTTCAGAACTCTCTTGTTACTTGAATCTTAATAATAGTATAAACTGAAAAATTTAAAGACAAAATAATTTTTATTAATTAAAATTTAAAATTAAAGATTATGATTGTACAACTTTTAACTTTAATATGTGTACAACATGTGCTTTTTTATTATAATATCATTAATGTGTGTTCTTTCTCAATACATGAATTTTATATTAAGTTGTCAAATTTCTATATTGACTAAATACCAATGTTTTAAAATCGAAATGATTCAGCCTGTTTAATAGTGAAAATTTCAAATCAGCTAATTTTTCAGTTTGAGTTTTAATTTTTTAATTTGATTTAATATAACAACCTTACATATCACAGATGATAGATATTATCATATAACCTTACAAAAGTAACGGAATAAAAGAAAAGTTATATTGCTTCCTCAATTCCCTGTGCATGGTGGGTCCAAGTTGGAAGAAGCCACATGAAATGGCATCACCTGTTTGATGAATGGTAAAATGTCTTCCAGATAAATGCAGTTGAGGTATCCCTTACATCACTTTAGAGAAAACGGAAATGGATCTGGCAACTATGCAAAGGCAAAGTTTCCCGGCTTTCTTTTCCTGTGACCACTTCCTTCCAAACTTGCTCTGACATAAGTACTAATGTCGGTGAGTTGATACTCCTAAAATCTTTTCGCTGTTATGATTGCTACCTGTGGCGTAAGGGGATCATCTGTACCACATAATCTATACCAACTCTGCCTCAAGCCATCCCAACTTTTCATTAGCATTGGAGTATGTGCTCATTATCAATCCAACTCGTAAGAGTCTCACTTGATAATGGTAAAGGGATTATCAGGTATGTCAATGGTACTTTTGAGTTTGGGCTATGATATTTATGTGATTCTGCTTCCTATTTAGCCGAGTATAGCAAAGAGAATTGTGCTCGAAATTTAGATGACCAAAAAAGCACATCAAGGGGTTGTTTCTTTCTTAGTAATAATTTGATTTCATAGACAACAAGAAGCAAAACTCCATCTCCTTGTCAACCGCAAAAGAGGAATATATTGTTGCAGATAGTTGTTGCTTGCAACTGTTGTGGATGAAACAAATGTTAGATGATTATGGATTGATCAAGATATTTAACTGTTATATGCAATAATAAAAGTGCTACAGACGTCTCAAAAAATCGGATTTAACATTCGAGAACGAAACATGTCAACTTGAAGTATTACTTCATCCAAGAACTTGTAGAGACCAAAGTTGCAGTTCTTTCATATATAGCAATTGGCCGACATTTTTATGAAACCTCTTGCTTAGATTAGGTTTGAATTACTTCAAGGGAATTTGCGATTATTTTCTATACATTTTTAATGTAATATAGCTTATTTCCATGTAAAAAAGGGGGCAAATTAAAAAGGGACAAAATCCTAATGTTTAGGTCTTTTATTTAGTTGTCGCCGCACACACCCCCTTCCCTCATTTCTTTAGTTTGAAATTTTGTCTTCAAATTTGTCTACTCTGTCTTCTTTTTTCATGATTGTTTGTATCTCTCACTTGGCTCACTCACGGTTTCCACTCTCCACCAACGTCTATCTTCTTCATCTTCATTGGGCATTCTTATTTTCAGAGCTACCATGGGAAAATCAAAACGTTAGAGCAATCACTGACGACTTCTCTTCCCTTCACCGCAGGTCCTTCTTGGCGTTCATGTTGGACCAATGGTGGTTGACAAATAAAAAAAAATCCCTTTATGTTTTGATAATTATAAAATATATAGAATTGATTAAGAAATTATTTCAGGTTTTTAATTAAAGGATCAATGCAAATTTTCAAGTGATAAATTCCAAGGATGCAAGTGAAAGACAATATTCAAAATTCAATCTACAAATGTCAAGGGATAAAATATCATAAAGTCAGATTATTCAAATTGTATACAATGTGCAAAATGAGATCCTAGTCAAGATTATGGATAGAGATCTTCAAAGATTGAAAATTATCTGAAGATTTATCCGTTGGAGAAATTCCAGTCGACTAAAAATTACATATCTTGAAAGTGGGGCTCATTCCAGTAGACTACAAACATTTTCAGTCGACTACAAATCATTCCAGTCGACTGATTGAAGAGCGGAGAAACAAAAACGTTTGTTCCAGTCGACTAGCACTTGTCCCAGTCAACTAGCACCTGTCCCAGTCGACTAGCACTTGTCCCAGTCGACTAGGATTATACAAGATCTGATTCTAACGAAGTCAATAGATATCAAACGGTAAAGAAATATTTTTATAACGTTATGGAGTAATCTACAACGACTAGTAGATGATCTACAATGGCTATATTGATCCAGAAGTCTGCAAATAAATAGAAGAACATCAAGAGATCAAGAACTGCACTTTTTGCAAAGCATACTGATCATTGATTACTATTTTGGAGCTCTCAAATTATCTTTAGATCATTCAATCCTATCTAGTTGTGCTGAGCTTTATCTATTTTCAATGTCCCAGTCGACTAGCACGAAGTAGTTGTGTTATTAGGTGTAATTTACTTTCACGAGTTGTGAAAAAGAGAGATAGTATCAGGGATTGGGTAAGTCGATTCTATAATGCCCCATGTTAAACTATTGTATTATAAGTGAAAATTGTTTAAATTAAGTGAGGGCCCTGTAGCTATAAGCAAGGTGGGCCAAATTATAACTCAAGTGTTGATTTGTTTATTTCGTGTTTAATTTTCTGTTTTTATTTATGCTGAAAAATTAGCACAATTGCTTTATATTAAGCAACCGACAAATACACTTAAAGGCAACTATGGCAGAACAAGATTTTGTGAAACTTTATCCTTTAGAAAACAACGCATCAGATCATCTGTCCCACAAATTCTGTACCTATTCTGTGCCAAAACTAAAACGTCGACGTTTTAATTAAAACTAACGTCTCCTGCGTAAGCCAAGCCATCGTCTCCTCTGCCTAAGCCAAGCCAACGTCTCCTCCTTCTTTTGATTTTGCTTCTCGCTTTACTTCTTCCATCTTCCTCTTAGACGCGTCTTCTGTCTTTGTTCTATTACAACCGCCCCTTTTGGTCACACAAAGGCACTCTTTGTCTCCATCAACAACTCACGTACTCCGAACAAGGTGTACTGCTGCTGCTCCGTGTTGAATTCATCAATCAAACATGGGTTCAGGTGTTGCGATTGCGTTATTACTTTTTCTTTTTCTTTTTCTGTTTCCCTCATCTGTAAATCGCCATTAATTG
>JANJEY010000007.1:56447837-56461254 GCA_024703695.1 Erythroxylum cataractarum
TCTAAGTGGCCAACATAACCGGGAACCTAATGGGTCACACGCATAAGAGTGTCTCGGAGAATTTGTAAAATAGTTTTGGACAGAGTTCCAATATATGGAGAGCAAAAGGACTAAATGGATCCCGATGAGATCGAGATATGTCCCGATGAGATCGCGACATCGATATTGCTGAAAAAGGTTTTTGGGAGTTTTTTCCATACCGGGACCCAGTAGGCCGGTAGAACCGACCCCAGTGTGACTGGACCACTTCAGCATTAATATATATATATATATATTATTAATTAATTAATGAATTAATTAATTAATATATATATATGCCATACGTGGATGGAGGAGGAGGAAGCTTTATCTTTTAACTTTATATATATATATATAAAGGCTAACGTGGGTGCATGACTCACCATTAGCATTTAATATGTCTTTAAGTGTTAAAGACACATGGCAAATGAGAAGAGAGGATGATGGTCGTTGCTTTTGAATAAAAGTAAGAAGAAAGGGTTTTTATCTCTTTAAGCTCTCATCTTCGTTGGTTTTTGGTGGAAGATAAAAGGAGTTTTATCTTTCAAGCTACCACCATCGATCATCAAGCTTCTCATCCTCCTCATCATCGATTCCAAGCTCTCCAAGGACAAAGGTAAGAGCTAGCACTCTTTAATTTGTTCTAACTATTCCCGAGTCAAAAGGTTTGTCCTGGTTAGGTTCTCCGATCTCTGCGTGGATACCGTTAGAGACAGTCTCCTTTGGCCTTTATGGTTTGAGTTTGTTGTATAGACATATAGATCCTGGCTTTCGGGAAGGTCCCGGAACAAAAATTTTGTTTTCCGTACCGTGGGCATGTGATGCTCATACCAGGATTTTCCTACACATGCAACATTGTAAGTGGAGAATTTGTTTAGTAAAAGTGCAACGTGAATGGAGAGAAGTGTCCCCAAGTGAGTGTGGCTATTTTGTGAGTGTATTTTCGTTTCTTTTTTTCTCCAGTTCACGCCACCATTTGCTACTTTCTCCACGTCTATAATCACGTTTAATCAGCCCCCTTTTTCTTCACTTTCTGTGCCAACCTCTTCAACGCTGCCAGCAATATTCTTTTGTCTCACCCTCTTCAATGTTTTCAGTGTTGGATTAAATTGTCTTGTGCAACCTGAATTGTTGAGGATGGTGGAGGAGTTAGCCATGTCAGTGAAGATTAAGAAGAAAAAGAAGCTGAGAGGAAAGCAGAAGGAGTTTAGATGCAAATGGAGGTTGAAAATGATGATACTGGATATAATTCAAGGGTGTATGGCTCAAAGCTATGAAAACCGAAATTTAATGAGCGAAGTTCAATGCAAAGGGGAAGAAGAAGACAAGAGAGAAGTAGCTAGCCTTGATGAATTCAGCTTGTGCAGAGTGAAAAGTTCAAAAAATTGCAGAAGGAAGAAGACCAAAGAAAAGAAGGAATGCAGAACAAGGAAGTACAGAGTTGGAAACAAAACAGAAGTTTCAAGAAGAGTAATCAGTAAATCAAGCTTAGATAAAGCTAATTAAGGGGCATGAAGTTAGAGCATTCTAATCCTACAGCTGTCAATCAGATTTGGTATATCAGCTTTGTTCCTTGAAGAATCATGTTGTACAAGTTTCAGTTTGGACAATGTCGGTCTTAGTTAACTTAAGGAAAAAATGTGTTGCTTTTGTGTTTCTTACTAAAACAGGAAAGATTGTACTAGCCTAGTCTTTACTCATTAGACTATGTTTTTATTTACTAGTCCTTAGTTGAAGTAGCAAGTAAGAGAGCTAATATAAAGCTCATTCTCATCATTTTCGGATGAAAGAGAGAAGAAAAAAAACCATTAACAATACAAAGATACAAAGTCATTTTTCCAGATTTCAGTTTTGAGAGTTTCATAGAAGAGTAGTAGTAATATTCTGTTTTTGTTTTGCACGAAACAGTGAGGGAAAAATTCATACAATACATACATACACAAACCTAAACACATAAAAAAAACCAGAGAGTGATATTTCAGAAGTCCATTTTCGTATCAAAAGCCAACATATCATTTCATATACATTTCTCAACAATACAATCTCAGATACATGGAGAAAGCTGCAACTTACAAACATTGCACATTCTGACTACAAAGTTGGAATCGAGGAGGAGTTTATAACAATTGACAGCAAACTTACCTTTTTGTGTTGAAGCAGACAAGGTATTTGATCAATCGTTTCACCCACCATTCATGCCCGATAGGCTGTGCTGTGGAGGGGCTATCTTCATTTCTTCGTGAGGGCATCTGCAAAGTCAAGATTCAGTTGTCCTTTTACTCTACTACTGCCAGCTATTTTCTTCTTTTCGTGCTCACCATCTCATGCTTCGTTCCTAATCTCTATCTGTGTCACCAGTTATCCTATCTCTTGATGTGTCCAAAAATTTTTGTGGTTTGGTCCACTTTTCACACACACCCACTTAACACACACTCACTTCTGCCAGTTGCTCCAAAGATGTTGTATGGAATGTCACTCAGCTCACACTCACGACTTTTACTCCTCCTTTTCTGCGTTGCCAACTCTCATTTTTCTCCATATTCAAATGTCTCCACAATTGTACTCTAGGACTTTCACGGTCCCATTCACATTTTTATCCTGTTCTTCACACCAAAATTGTGGTTGCTGCTCACTTTGTAAAGAAAAAAAAAACATTAACATTTTGTCCTTCCTTCCTCTTATAGCTTTTCTTACTTTAGGCTTTTCAAGGTTCCAAATTCAATATATGCCTAAAATTAAAACAAATAACTCTTAATTAGTACAATTTAAACATTAAATGGACAAGAGTTTAGCAAATTATGTGTCTAAAATTAATATAAAAATGACCATTAACAACAAGCAGAAGGAAGTTCAGAAAGCCTTAGCGAAAAATATTGAGGAAATTCATACTAATGTTGATGAACTGGGTGATGCAGTAGGTGATCTTCATGAAGAAATAACACTTCTACATGTTTCTATTGAACAAGACCTCAAGATGATCTGCGCTGATATTCAACATGTGTATTCTGAAATTCTTAAGTGTCTAAGATGAATTATCTTTTTTATTAATAACAAATAGGAGGGGAAAAGAGGAGAAAAGTGGAGAATATTAGAAAGCATTGTATATCTTATGCATATCTTGTGTATTGCTTTATTCGTCTGTATATTAACTTTATTTATCTGTACATTATTTGATTATTTGTCTAATCGTCTATCGTTTGAATATTATTTTATCTTCTAATATTATGATTATTTGTTATCATAAAAAGAGGGAGATTGTTAAGTTAAGAAGACTTCACTTCTTTAATTTTGATGAAAATCAAATAATAATAATAATCATAGAGGTATGTAAACTATTTTGATGAGTTTGTTAAGTATGTAAACGTAAGTGACACAAATCGTCAACTCAAGATGATACATAGTCAACTCCAGACGATACTTAAAACTCAAGACAGTTAAACTCAAGACAATCAACATAAGACGATGCAAGGTCAACATGAGACGATACAAGGTCAATTTAAGATGATACAAGGTCAACTCAAGATGATACTTACTTATACGACAAATCGTCTTAGATAGACCAAAGGAAGCGCAACACCAGACAAAAGCGGGTGACTAGAGAAAGTAACACCAGATGAAGTACAATACCTGACGGTGTAAATGAAAACTATTCTAGAACGTCAGTCAGTTAGTTAGTTGGAGTTAGTTACAAGACTTAACTAATAACGGTTTCTAGAAGATTCAAGAATCAGTTTTTACAAGAAGACAGTTGAAGACTTAGGTTATAAATACTAGTTATAGTCGTAAACTAAACAACGTTTTACAATAAAAACAATACAAGGGAGAAATTTTGATTGTACAATACTTAGAGAAACTATGTGCGAAAGAAAGAGAGCGAATACACTGTAACGTAAAGCTCAAATAATATCTTTCTAAGCGAAAGAAAGGCTAGAGGCTGGAGAGGCTAAGGAAGCAGATAAAGAATACTTTATGAAAAAGACCTGAAGAGGCTCTGCAAGTGTAGAAAGAATACTTGTAACATTGAAGAGTATAATGAAATCTCATAAAAACTTTGAGGACTGGATGTAACCCAAGGTTAAGGATGAACTAGTATAAAATCGTGGCATCTATTCTTTAACCATTATCTCTTTAATTTTCTTATTGTTAGAAGAATAGATAATTTTTACGATTGCATTATTCATCAAATTAAGTGAATTGTTTTGTGATCATTTGAATTTGTAAAGAAATTCAAGAAATTTCTAAAGATTAATATCGTTGAAGATTTTACACAATTCAACTCCCTTCTTATATATTCTACATATTATACGTGATTTTTATATTAACAAGTGATTTACTGTAGAATCTAATGGCTAGCTACTCAAAGAACTCCCCTATAGTTACCCCCTATTGCAGCTATTAGTACGTGTATTCAAACAATATGGAAAGAACAAAATGTCAATCAGTTGGAACTCAAGTCCAAGCGAATAGATATTCTCATCTCCGAAACCCTTAAGAGCATCAAAAAGCTCAATTTTTAACCTCAATGCTTAGTAGCTCTATTATGCTCCAATTATTACTACTATATTCTCTTTTATGTTTTGAGTAGTTAAAAATATTACACTTCTCTGGTTTCAAAGGGTATGCTCTTGGACCCTCTTGTAAGCTTTATTTTCATTCTTTATTAATACATTTTCTTCTTTCCTTCTTCAAAATAAAAATAACTCTGCATTTATATCCTTAATTTCAAACTTGCTTTTTATACGATTGGAGATAAATAGGGAAAAGTATTCCTTTTATCTCTTAGGTTTCTTCCATTTTTCTGAAAAAATATGAGTGATAGAGTCGGAAAAAAATATTTCTTTTACCATAAAGAGAGAAAGCACTTCCTCCTCATTTGCTTTCGTTTCCATTTTCTTTGCTGTTCCACAGTCAAACAGTGTTTATTAATTAGTAAGGCGTAGCTCCGAAAAAAGTCAACGGCTTGATCTATAACAAACTTGCATCCCCTTCCTTCTTTGTTTCCTGCAAATCATCATCATGAATCCTCTCTTACTTGTCCCTTCTGCTCTTTTCTTCATCTTTATCGCCAAATGGCTTCTTGTAACTGTTATAATTGGCCGCAAAAACTTGCCACCTTCACCACCAAAGCTTCCAGTCCTGGGGAATCTTCACCAACTGAGCTCGCTACCCCACCGATCACTCCAATCTCTGGCTCAACGCCACGGTCCTATCATGCTCTTGTACTTCGGCAGTTTACGGACCATCGTGGTCTCGTCTGCTGATGCAGCTCGAGAGGTCATTAAAAATCATGATATCATCCTCTCAGATAGACCCGGCACCAGCATCTCCAGGAAATTAATGTACGACTACAAGGACATCGCCATGGCCCCCTATGGCGTCTACTGGAGACAAATGAAGAGCATATGCATGTTGCAGCTACTTAGCGCCAAGAGAGTTCGGTCATTTCGATCCATACGTGAAGAGGAGGTAGATTTGCTTGTGAACAAGATCGAGCAGAGTTGTTCAAACTCCTTACCAATTAATCTCAGTGAACTGTTTGTTTCCCTAATGAAACACGTAGTGTGCAGGGCTGCTCTTGGTAGTAGATATAGTGATGGGGAAGGTGATGGTAGCAGATTCAATAAGCTTTTCAAGGAGTTCTGTGCTTTGCTCGGCGTTTTTGATACAGCTGATTTTATTCCAAGCCTTGCTTGGATAAATCATTTCACCGGTCTTAATGCTAGAGTCGATAAAACCTTCAAAGAATTTGATAATTTTCTTGATGAAATTGTGGATGGTCACCTGGCCCGTGATTGGATTGCCATAAAAGAAGATCAAAAGGACTTCGTGGATGTTTTGCTTACAATTCAGAAGAGCCCTGATGAAGCATCTTTTGGTAGGGACAGCATTAAAGCCCTTATCCTGGTAAGTAAAATTTGCATATTTCCTTTTCAAAATAGGGAACTGTAATGATTCATTGCGAAAGATTATGGGACTAGTTCTCATTTATTTGTTTAGTATATTAAAATTTGCAGAGAATTTGTTAAAGTTTGAACTTGGGGTGGAGCAGAATATTTTAAAATTTATTTATGTAGGTGTGAACCGCATAAAGAACTTTTAAGTGATCAATTATGTTCTTATTTCTAAGGCTATGTGCTATTGGAATTTACCGTAAAGAACTTCAAGCGATCAATCTTACAGGACATGTTTCTAGCTGGCATTGACACAACTAGTACTACTTTGGAATGGACGATGACGGAATTGCTTAGACACCCAAAAGCCATGAAAAGACTGCAAGAGGAGATCAGAATGGTCAGAGGAAGCAGACCAACAGTAACAGAAGATGAATTGGATAAGATGCTCTACCTCAAAGCAGTCATAAGGGAAACCTTACGGTTACACCCTCCACTTCCACTTTTAATCCCACGACAACCAACAGAGAGCATCAACCTACAGGGATATGACATTCCGGCCAAAATAAGAGTGATGATCAATGCTTGGGCAATAGGAAGAGATCCCAACATGTGGGAAGAAGCAGATGAGTTTAGACCAGAGAGGTTCCTGGAAAGTTCAATAGATTTCAAGGGACATGACTTCCAATTCATTCCATTCGGTTCTGGTAGGAGGGGTTGTCCTGGAATTACGTTCGCCACCGCGACTTTAGAAATTGTTTTGGCAAGCATGTTAGACAAGTTTGACTGGGAAATTCCCGATGGATCGAAACCGGAGGACTTGGAGGTGGCAGAGGCCTTGGACTTGACGTTACATCCAAAACTCCCCCTGATTGCTATTGCTACCTGTCACTCTTTCTAGATCCGTATACTTAAATTAAAAAAATGTTGCCATGATTATCTAATAAAAACAATAAACAAATCGAATATCGTCTAGCAAAACATCCATTCTGTTTCCAATTTAATTGTTAAGCAATGTAACTTTTAATTTAATCACGTCATTCGTACTTTAGGCAAAATTTCCAGGACATTGTATTAAGGACTATGTGATTTGATTTCTTTTTTTTTTTGGTTCTTATTTATGGTTTTAGTTTCTTAATTTTTTTTATATTTTTACAAATTAAAATTAAAATAAAATAATGTTTAATTGTTTAAATTAATGCAGTTAAACTTTAATACTAACAATAGTAAAATACATATAGAACTTAAAGATGAGTTAACTTTATAAATTAGTCCAATATATTTTTATTAATAAATACTACAACTTTATGTTAAATTAATGATAAAATTAAATTTTAAATTAATGATAAACTTATTAGATTAGTTATAATTTTATTAGTAATTAATTTTAAATAAATAATAATAATCTATTTGGTTAATAATTTAAAACCATATTATAAAAAACAAGAATAGAAAATGAAAATCATTGTTTATAATTTTTAAATTATTAAACTAGGAAGAAACTAAGACCAAGAGAAAGGAACCAAAATCTCAACCAAACAACTTTTTTTATTTTAAAAATAAAAACAAAAATACAATAAAACAAACTTTTCCAAATTTCATACGACATATATGAACTTAGACGAATCTGTAGTGGTAATTTGCTTGTAGTTGTCTAAAAGATTGATGTGAATTTTCTGAAGAAAACAGAAAGCCCTTCTAAGTCCGGAGGGATAATATTATAAGAATTTTTCAACATAGGCTACAATTAATTATTCTCTTATTTCAGAACTAGGTGAAATAAAGACCTATAGGACCTTGGATTATATTTGTCCTTTTACAACCTTGGTCTCTTCAATATGCTTATTGGCTTTGATATGATTATTGTGTAGGGCTATTAGGACACCTTAACAATAGGGCTCAAATTTATGACTATCTTAAATCTCTTTTGCCATCTCATAGCCTTATGTATAAATTATAATCACAAAGGGTTGGACTTATATAATCTATAGTATGACTTAAACTAATAAGAAAGGCAATAAAAGAGTATAGTAGCCTTTTCTTTGTTCATACAAATATTGCATAAAGGTGATTATACGGTTCAAGAAAGACGTTCATGTCTTCTAATCCAGGTATTCCTCATATCATTACTATTCATGCGTGGTTTGTTAAAGGTGTATATATATAGTACAATTGAATGATCTTACACTTGGCTTCCATTGCTTTATAATTTATATATGTGATATTAGATCCATGTTTCAACAGGTGCTATAGTTCTTATATTTGAATAGTTTACTTTTCTGGTTTAGGAAATCTAGATTGAAGATTTTCTAGTTTTCAAAAGAAATCCCTATATTCAGTTGGCATGAAACTTTAGAATTTTGATTGGTTCTTATGATTAAATCATTAGCTTTGGCTCACAACTATATACCGAAGTGGGTTGTTAATCGATTTTGGAACTTGTTATTCATTAGATCATATTATTTCATGTGGATAAGTTATGAAATTAAACAATAACTGATCCAACGAGAGTTTTACTTACTTTTGAAACTTTATTGCAATTAAATCTCATGTTTTCCATGAGTTTTATGATTGTGATTGCTTCTGTTATATATTTTTATAAGCTTCCTTTTTCCTGCATGACTCTTATAAGTCAAACAAATAGAGGCTATTCTAGATCCTTTCTTACATGTTTTTTATAATTTAGGCGAAGTCAATCCTTTCAATCACCTTCTAAATTATTTTATCTTTTTTTGTGAAAGTATCTTAACTTATTACTGTTAACTACCCAAATGGAATAATTACATCTGAGTTTGGTGAGATGATATGATTATCAGTGAGAGTTGCATTTGACTTAAGAATTGTTATCTACCTAAAGGGAATAATGGCAAGCCCATTGCATCAACACTACTCCAATTCTCTCCTTAGAAGCATCTACTTCTACAGTGAAAACTTTGCTAAACTTGGTAACTTGCAAAACAGGTGCTAAAGTGATGACTTTCTTCAAGGCTAATTGCTTATCTCAGTAAAGTCATGGGTGTTTCATTTAATTCTCTTTCTACTTATTATATAGAAAATTATATGGTATTGTATATGTAGTCAAAAAATGGAGCCAGTATCTCATTGGGAGACATTTCATCATAAGGACTGATCAACAAGTTTAAGCACTTACTGGAGTAGAATCTTTCCACCCATATGCATCACAAATTGCTTGGAAAATTGATGGGTTATGACTATAAGATACAATATAAGAGGGGGAAGGATGACTCTGTTGCGGATGCACTTCCCCACTGGGTGGCCAATCTTGTCTTTCTAGTACATATCACAAGTTAAAAGCCAACTTCTACTGGAAAAGGATGCAAACTGTTGTTAAGAATTTTATGTAAGAAAGTGATTCATGTCAGTGTTGTAAACACAATTTGTTTGAGTACCCTGGATTTTACACCCATATATTTCCAATTCCAAATGGGACTTGCCAGTCACTTTCCATAGACTTCGTTGTACAATTTCTATTTTTTTTAGCCTTAAAACAGGTAATGAGATAAGTACAAGAAGTTTGACTCAGTTATAAGAAAGCAAGGCAAAAGAAAAACTTCTAATCATTGTGTATTCATACAAAATTCTTTGAAGATGATTTCATTATTTTACTGCTCTATGTTGATAATCTATTATAGGGAAGCAAGGCTATCAGAAAATGACTTTTGATCATTATGTTTTCATACAGAAATTCTCTAAAGATAATTTCATTATTTTACTACTCTATGTTAATGATCTGTTGATTATTGGCAAAAATATTATCAGAATTGACAAGCTGAAGAAGCAGTTAAGCAAGTCTTTTGCTATGAAAGAACTGGGGCCAGCAAAGTAGATCCTTGGTATAAGGATTACTCGAGACAAAAGTACAAGGATGTTATATTTGTCTCAAGAGAAGTACATTGAAAAGGTGCTTCAAAGATTCAACATGAAAAATGCTAAAGTGGTTTGTTCCCCTTTTGCAACCCACTTTAAGTTTAGTAGTAAACTCAGTCCTTCTAGAGAACTAGAGATGAGAGATATCCATAGTAATCCTTACACCTCATCAGTAGCAAGTTTGATGTATGTCATAGTATGCATAAGGCCAGATATAGCTCTTGTAGTTGGTATGACAATTAGTTTTTTCTCAAATCTAGGAAGAGAATTTTGTGCCTAATAATTTGGTACTATTGTTCCTCTATTTGTTAAATTTTTTCACTCTTTTTATATTTCAAAGAGTTGATCTCTTGAATATCTCAACATATTATCTGAAGCTTTATCTAGAGAAATTGTGTTGTACCCATTATTTTAAATAGTAGGGATATTTTGGATTATGGTCTTGTAGTTTTTACTTTTCATATTAGGAAGGTTTTTCACGTAAAAATTTGGTATGCCTTTTTCATTTTATTTCAGAGTTTTTGTGATTTTCTTCACTTTGTGATTTTCTTATAGATTTATAGAAGGCGGGAGAGATTTTATTCCGCTACTTCAATGTGTATGCATCACTCTTAGCTCACTAGGCTCATACTTCAGTAGAAAGTGCCAAATAATTACCTTGTGAGCAATTTGTTCTATAAGTTTTTGACTTCTTGTTTGAAAAGCACCACAGGATCCTACATCTTAACAATAGGGAAGCCTTTGACGGAAGGGGTGATGTAATGAATAAAATGTAAATAGTGTTGAATTGCTTAAGTAGTGGGAATTAGAACATTGTCATTGGAGGCCAAATAGTTTAAGGGTGAGATATTGTGGTCTAAGATGGGGGAGACGTATGTAGTGACCCCTCCCTCTAAGATAAGCTTGTTGTTGAGATAGGGGTATGATTATTGAAAAACTGAAGGGGGTTAATTGTTTCGCAAACTTTTCGCAAACTTCTTTGGAACAAACAAAATAAAAACAAACAAAAATAAAATATTAAGAACACTAAAAATTTGGTAGCGCAGTTCGATACACCTTTCCTACACCTACGGGGCCCTTACCCAGCTTAATAACTTTCATTGAAGTACAATAAATTTACCCAAGGCTTTACTAAGACGACACTACTCAAACCCTTAACACTATCCCTCAACCTCACTTCCTGTGAAAGAATTTCACACCCAATAGTACGACCGCTTCGTAATAACCTCGACAGAGGATTTTCACACACTATTTGATAATAAAAATAATTAAATGAACAAATCAAGTGATTATTCAACTAAGAAAAAATAATAATACACTTGAGATTATAAAAAAAAGACTTCCCTATAAATTTTATCTTCTTGAAATAACCCAGCTGAAACTCTTCACCATAGTCGATTCATTCTTAACAAAACAAATCACCACATCCACATTAACTACTGCAATCAGAAAAGCACTATGTCTTCAACCAAACGTCTTACACACACCCACACAACCGAAGTTATTTTCCTTTTCACCGTATATAAAACATGAGATGCAATATTCAGCTCATAAAAAAAACAGCATACGCAGCCAGTCAATTTGATTCCAAGACACACGTGATCTCCACTGCATTAAATTGATCCATGCAGGCTGCTTCCACTTTCTACCAAAGATGAGACACCATATTCAACTAGTAAAACCCAAGTGCGCAACCAGCTTAATTTTTCATTGACTCCAACTATTGCGGTAATGCCCACTTTATCTTCTTTCCCAAAACAATTCATGTAGACTCTTTAATTAATACCCACTTCACTTTTTCAAAAAAGCCAATACCAAATCCATATTCACCTTACCATTATCTTATTTCCCAAAACAAATCACGTTATTTTCAACCCTCACACACCCATGCAAAAAACTTAATCACTGTTTTGTTAAACCAGACACACCGTGGCTTTACTAACATAAGTAGTTCGTTTATGATTGAATAATAAAAACCCTTGCTCACAAATCAACTTCACTGTGGCTCTCACACAAGTCACGTTATTCAGTTGATCTCCTCATATGCACCGCAAGCTGTATTATTGTTCATAGACACATAACTCACGTCTCATTCCAAGGGATAGACTACTGTTGCATATTTTCAATATACACAAATTCTTCACATAATAAGAGTCCCATTTAAAATAGAATTTTATCACAACTGAACCATTATCGAACTACCTTTTGAATCCAAGTCAATATCTAACTAATATCTTATATGTCCAATTAATAAATAATATCAAAACATATATCCTAACAATCTCCCCCTTTTTGGCATTATTTGTCACAACTATGAAACTCCAGATAAATAATCATAATTGGACATATAAAGATGAAATTCATAATGCTCCCCTTTAATCAAATATCAAGTTCCAAAGAACATCACATTATCCAATCATCCAAATTTCTCCCCCTTGGGACAAAAAAAATGCTAAAAAGTAAGACCAATAGTCATATATATACCTTGAAATCTCCCCCTGAGTGGAACATTTATCATAAACAATCTGATGTCTCTTATTTGGGATAAAGTAGTATCAAAATAAATAATCATAAAAAACAACCATAGATGCAGCGAAAGAATCATAACCATGCCAAGAAGACACATTATCACCATTCAAAACACTAAGAGATATGCCCGAAAGAGAGAGAGATACCCGAGAGAGATCCATACCAATGAGAGAGTTGAGAAGTCTTTGGTGCAGTCAAATAGAAGTCACAATGCAAATTACTAAAAAAAAATGGGACGACAATAGCAATATAAAACTAAAGAACAAAAACAATCTTTTTTTGTTTTATTTTGCTTTTAACAACATAAAAAAATACTTCAAAAATGTAAAACACATTTTCCCTGTGCCCCTCAAAGAATCTCAAACTTGTTCTTTTTCTTTGGCTCGAATGAAGATGTGTAATATAAGTAGCCTACAAGTTCTCGATAATCAACTTGTTTTCTTTCTCTTCTTTTTCTTCTTTCACTGACATCTCCAATGACGTTTTCTACTGGATGATTTCTTTCGATTCGAGATGAAGAATCTCGATTCAAATCAACTTCTAGTGTTTTGGGTGATTCATCATCTGAAGTAACTGAAAGTTTTTCAGTTTGTGCAGTTACTTCCTCAGCAGTAACTAACTGTAAATCAGTTTCTGTAATTACTTCCTCAGCAATAACTAACTGCAAATCAGTTTCTATAGTTACTTCCTCACCACTATATTTCTGTGCTTGTACTTGACCCTTTCTGATCTAAGCTTGCTTCGATACTATGGGATGCTATTGTAAATTTAATGAAGAGTGTCTAGATTTTTTATTTTGACCCTTTAAAATATCATTTGTAGTAATTGATAACATCTTGACCTTATATGTCCAATGACTCCATAAAAATGACATGTAGGTATAAATCTTCGATTCTTTCTCGATATTTATTTTTCTTAGACAGATCTGGGCATATTATTTTTTTCTTCATTCACTTTAGAGCGCTCACCCTTAAAGCTAATGCCTTGAAAATACCCTTTAACCTTACCAGTGTTTATCAACTTATCTAGTTTTTTCGTGCCTCCATTCAACATTCTCAATCCCTTTTCAGTACTCACCAACTTCATTCTAA
>JANJEY010000007.1:56553326-56567199 GCA_024703695.1 Erythroxylum cataractarum
AACATATAGAAGTTGATTGTCACTATATCAGAGAGCTTGTGGCTGAGAAGAGTATCTCTCTACAGTACATTTCCACGTATGATCAAGTTGCTGACTTGTTTACGAAAGCAATGACAAGAAGTTGTCATCAGTTTCTATTGTCCAAATTGATGCCTAGTGACACCTAGCATCAATTTGAGGGGGGATATTAATGATAGAAATCACATGTTGATTGTGTGAATATCTTGAGCTTATATTATGGGATTCTATATGTGAATATCTTGAGCTTATATTATGGGATTCTATTATTGGTTTATATAGATTTATAGGCTTACTTAGTGGAGAGATTATCTCTGGCTCATTGTATATATGTGCAGAGCTCTGTAAACAAATGATATATGAGATTATTCAAAATTCTCTTATTTTCTCTGGTTCTTACATTTCACACCAGGATGGTCTCTGTAAGAGTATCGCAATGGGTATGGAGACTCAACGTCCTACTTGCCACTTTTGATCTTCAACTTGCTTACCAACAACTCATTCAATTTGTATGTGATTAGAAACTTTTCTTCTTCTTGTTTCTCTTCTTCTTCTTCTTCTTCTTTTATATATAAACAACTAGAAAAAGGAAATGAAATTCAATTAACGATAACATAAACTGCATCGCTTACCTTAGGAAGTTGCACATCCTTCATCTTTTCTCAAACTATAACCTCTTCCTGTCTTAACTTTGCTTTCTCTTTTTCTAGGTTCTCCAAATGATCTCCACTCTCTGAAGGCACAACTCCTCAATATCATTTTCCTATTGGCTAAGAACGCTTGCAAACAATTGGGCTTCCATGCTCCCTACTATATCTGCTTAATGGATCAATTAATCTTCTAAGGTCTTCAAAGTATTCCTCGTTTCTTACAGGAATTGAAAAGTTCTCATCGCCAAACTCATTACGATCTCCTCCAAAAACATCTCATTAGCTTGTAATGGCGATGGTGAAGGTAGAGGCTCTAGTTGAAAGTAGGACTGCTCTTAATAGTAACTATATGAAGAAGTGAATATGTATTGTGTATCTTGCAAAACAAGACACGTACAAAAAGGATAACCCAAAAATGAGCAAACTTCATATACCTTAGCTTGTTGTCCATCCCTCGATACTTGCGCGACTAAGGGTATGAAATCTTCCACTTAATGCTTAAACCTGAAAGTAACAACAGATGGAAACTCATCATCACAATAAGGATAATGTGAAAAATCAAAATCAAAAGCATACTGATCGTGAGCCATGCCGCCAAAAGATCAAAAAATCAGAGAAAGTTGTAAAAATAAAACAAATGGAAGACAAGGTAACCAAGTGCAATGAAACCAAAAACAAAAACATCACTAAAAAACATGTCAAGAAATTCCCCAACAATAGCACCAAAATTTGGTACTATTTTCACCTGCATCCAAATTAATACTAACTCTAGCAATGAAAATTGTAGTTAGTGAAGAGTTGAGATCGTTCCCACGAGAAATTTTAATGATAAAAATTATACGAGTTCAAAACTAAAACAAATTAGGTGGTTTAATTCATGTAAATTTAAGAAATTAAAATGACTGAAATCAAAAATTAATTTGGAAATTCAGTAAACAAACCTTGGTATCGAGTCATTGACATTATCACACTAAATCCTCGATATAAAATTCATTCCATTAATAAACATTCACTGGGTTTTTTTAAAGATTAAATGAATAGAAATATGTATTCTAAATATTATTATTAGTCAACAACTTAGATACGATCTTAAGTTTAATTGATTAATAGCTTTAAGAACTACGAATCTAATGAACAAGATAACATATGTATAACATGCATTTAATCAAGTTAAGTATCGTCTTAGAATTTTCAAATTCTGCGTAAAGATGGTAATCCTAATTATCACTTTTGATTAATAAAATTCAAATCCTACTAATCTGGCTATACATTAAACAAATCAATTCCTAATTGTACACCATAAAAATCAATCAATTCAATCATGAAATGCAATTCAGAAGGCACTCAATATTCAACTTTATTAAGAAATCTCACACATACTATATAATAATGTTGTTCCCTTCAACCAAGAAGAAAGATTTAGCTACTCATAAAGAAAGTGAAAACCAACAAAGAAATAACAAAATAAAAAGTCTCCATCCTTGGTCTTTTCTCAGAAATTACAAAAACTCCTAGAAAAACTACTGCATAAATGTAAACTTCCTATATTGCGTAACGTGAACAACAAAAATGTCTTCTTTTATGCTTTTCAATCTCTTCTCCTTTCGTTATCTTCAGTGGATATCCTCCCCCCCAAATTTAGGTTGCAAATCCCCATCAGCAAGGCAACAATTTGATTATCAAGATCATGAAGATCTTAGGTGGATCGAATCTAATTTCAAAATAGATTCTGTAGATATTCTTTTTCCTTGCACATGCCTACACTTAGTCAATTATTTTTCTGACAGTTTGGGAATTCAAATTGTCTTTATTTTTCTTGCATCTTTTTGATCCAATTTCATCTTTCACTTGTTGAAAATCACTGAGAACAATTAAGAAACAAGTCCATTAACTTTGAATAATAATTTCAACACATTAAAGAGATTTATATACAAAATTAGCACAAAAATGATAATATTAGTCCTAAAATCTAAGGCCAAAAACAAATAACAAAAATTTAAGATGCAACAAAACTACTATGAGAATTTAATTAAATTAAAAATCAAACACAAAAATGCTAACTATTAAGAAATTTAAAACACACTCAAGAATCAATCGAAGGAAATTACCAATTGATAGAAATGAAATTTTACCTATCCTTAATGCTAACCTAACTGATTATAAATTATTGGATTATTGGTTCTAAACTTTCCTAGGGTTGATTACTCTCTCTCATGTTATAACCATTAACCCTAAATCATATACCTTAATCAGATTATAGAGGTTGTAATCTCTCAATTCACAACCTATCCAAAACACTAATTAGTTCTGAAGTTCTCTAACAAACTATTGGAAACCTATGCAAGATCTCTCTTCGTACAAATTTTCGATCTAATTTAATTCTATTTTATGTTAAATCACCTAACTCTCGTTGGTCCAATTTAATTATTTTTCATTCGATTCACCCTCTTAGTTTATCATCGAATTATGCAATAGCATAATCAAACCCAACTATATCCAGTAAACACATAAACAATCAGATTCTCATTAATTCAAGAAGAAAATTCTGAAGGTGAGTTTAGAACTACCTTAATTTCAACCCAATTTTATACAATATTAAAACTAAAAGAATAGGAAATACAATCTAAAATGGATGATGGAAGGTAGCAACATCAAGAAACCTCCTGATCTGGGAAGTACTTCAAGCCAGCTTCTTTTCCTCTTCTCTCTTCCTTTTTCTCTTCCTTTATCTCTCGATGATTTTTCTTTAGGGTTTCTCAAGGTGGCTAATGCAAAAGCTCATTTCTCTACCTCTTTTTGTTTTTTATATCCTCTTGTGTTTTAGGTAACTTAGGGTTTTTCGAGGACTAAAAGATCTAAAAAATTCTTAAAAACTTGACGTTCGTAAGTGTCTGTGTGTTTGGCCAATGCAGGCCATGATCTTGGCTCACATTTAAGCCTTCTGTCCCGATCATGGCATGTAGACCATGATCGTGGGCCATTCCCTGGGCTTCTATCATAATCCTAGCCTGACATACCATATTTATGGGTCGTTGTTTAAGCTCGAATGCCTCTAAAACTCCTCTGTTTTTCGAAGTTGACCTTGAAACACTAGCAAACATATCAAAGTACCTCAAAAAATATCATATTTAAGCTCAAAGACTTGCACTAACCCATAAAACACTGAAAACTTAAATAATTAACAAGTTAACACAATTCGAACCCAAACACATACTAAATGATTAAATTAACGACTAAACACATATCAAACTATGCCTTAAAACGAGATGCAATTTACACTTATCAGTAATTACTCTAAAGTTATATAGAAAGCAATTCAATCCATATGTCATTATGGTATACTTAGCCATGAATCATCTTTGATAGTATTGTTTCCTCAATCTAACCAGAATTGAAAACATGCAGCATACTAACCCGAGGTTGCATAATGTATACCATTTGGGTTAAAAGAAACTCAAGAATCTTCAAGAGGTTAGCTAGAACAAGTGATCAGGTAATCATGGAGCTCGAGACTTGGTTAAGGGAGCAGCTATACTTTAAAACATTCAAAGATAATGACTAGAGCAGTGGCATTAAGTGCTTTACATCTCTTACAACACTCAGCTATAATGGCTTGATATAGACTAGGAATTTAGTGTCATCATTTATATAAGTTAAGTCTATGGGAATTTTGGCTCAAACTTTTTTTAACATTTTGTAACCCTTTTTGGGGCTTTAATTTATATTAATTGCTTTCAAAAAATCTATGAAATAATTATTGTATAATTAAAATTAAGATATCTGATAATTATGAGATTCAATTTGTATTTATGGATTATTCCTAAATTGTTTTTAGTTGTAATTCTATTAAGATAGAATATTAATCAAATAGTAATACTAGCACACATTGTATTTCTTTTTTAAGAAGAAAATAATTAATCTCTTAAATTAAAGTATGAAAATAGTTAAATAAACATGTATGTGGTTATTAGAGAATAAGTTCTTTAAACTTGCTTAATTATAAGGATCCTAAATGGAATATTGCTTGAATGTCTATGGATTTCCTCATTATGATGATTACATAATTGATCCATAGACTTGAGATTACCAAGTTAATTTATATGAGAATTGCTATATTTTAATACTACTTATAACTTTTTATTTAGAGTAGCTCAGTTGATAGCACTTGGATTTAGTATTCACTATATGAGAATAGTTAAGTAAGTCGATAGATAATTTGTCACTTTAAGGTAATTAGGAAAAGTGTTCCTCTTTTTTTAATTAGTAGTAATTTAAATTTTATGGCTAGAGTGCGTTCAAATTTGAAAGGTATTTTCAAATATCAATTATAAATTAATTACTAATTAGCAAAAAATGAACATGATTGAAATTAAATAGAGTAGACAATAGTTTCATACTCTATAGCCAATTAGAACATTAGATGACGAAAGAACTAAATTATACTTTATAATCATGCATAGATAATATTGGGAACCGTTTTCGAAACACAACCCTTGCTCTGATACCACACAATGTTGAGCCTCGTTTCTGAAGCCCAACAATCCGAAGTCATAAAGCGGGAGTGGATCCCCTTGCAGCGTTATTTCATTAACCCTCATTAGCCATCATCAGTTAATCTTCATTCTCATAACATCCCAATAATTTTCCTCACAATTTGTTCAATGACATGCCCATACCAGTCAAACACCAAAATCATAATTAAATTCTAAACAATAATTGCAGATTCAAGTCTCTAGTTTGCTTTGAATAAAGAATCATCTCAATCAGAGCTCTACAACTCAAGATATGCTTAAAACTCCAAAAACTGTTCCTACCCCAATCATGCTCTCCCAATCAACCTCTCACTTTATTTTAATCAAAAATTTTCAAATCAATACAAAAAGCTACAAATTTTTATTTAGAGATAGATACGTGTCTTAGGAATCTATCGCTTCAAGAATCACTTCATTAGGAGGTCGGATGAGGAAGTTATGGACAAAAGAATCCAACATGTTTCTGTCCTTAGTCATTTTGTACCTCTCTTGGCGCAATTGTCATACCTTTTGTGAAAGATGTCTGATTGAGTTTGTTCTTAGACCATTTGAAATTAAACTTCACGATCTACAACTTTTATGAAGACCATAAAATGAGATTCTGCCTCTAAAATAGCCAAAAATCATGATTTACTGAAGTTATCCTGTGAATGTCCGTTTAATAGACATTATCGGGGCTAGGAGCCAAAATCACCCGAGAAGGTCTGTTTAATGGACATCCATGTCCATTTAATGGACATATAATGGAATAAGTGTGTTTTTCCACCCGAGAAGTCCATCTAACGGACATAGGGGTTTCCCAAACCACTCCAAATCCTCTCCCATGTTTCCTACATCCATTCTAACATCATGTTCACTCATACTCTTCCAAAATTCAATTGTTCTAATGCAATAACACTCCTCAAGCATTCAATTACCAAAATGATTTCATAAATCTCCCAAATCTCAAGTCAAATGATTCATCTCATATAACAATTCTCTTCATTCACCATAGCTGTCATGTTCATATTTCCCATGCAGCATCATCACGTATAATGCTCATATGTCTCAACTTCGATATCTAAAAATTACATGCTTTATAGCGTCAAAAAGCTAAGAGGATAAGCTACAAGCTTCCTGAAGACAACTCTATCTAGTTCTATATAGATTATTCCAAATTTTCCTTTGAATTCAGAACACAAAATTAGCCCTTATGAAATACTTGAAGTTTGTCCTAGCTTCACTTCCTCTATTACACATCACTCATAACAACTCAACTACTAATTGGAATTCATCCAACTCTCATCACTCATAACAACTCAACTACTAATTGGAATTCATCCAACTCTCATCATCCACAATTAATTCATATTTCAACTCCACCTCATCTTATAACCAATTAAATTCCAACTTTTTTTCATCCATTCTTAAATCTTACTCATTTGACTTGTCACATTTAGCTACATCTCATCATTCAAAATTCCTATGTGTCTTTTCCATAACATCTCACTGATGTGTATATATATATATACATATATATATCAACCATTCATGCTCAACATTTATCATCATCATCCATGCATCATTTATAATTCATTAACAACAAAATAAGAATTTTACAAAACTTTAATGGCATTCCAAGCCATATTACAATCATCAATACATTAATATTCCAAAATCCCCAAATTACACAAGATACTTGAAAGATAATTTCTCAAAATGAAATTACAACTTTATTTTACACAAATTATTTCAAAACAAAACAAAACAAAACATGCAATTTTGGGGTAATGCCTTAATTCACTTTCACTTGATTTCTTGCTCATCACCTGAGTAGGGGAAAGAGAGTGGGGGTGAGCTTAAAAGCTCGTGGGTAACATGCTTATAACTTAGAAACAAACAAAATAGTTGATATTATTCATTTGTCATAGAAAATTCTTATTAAATTTAAGAAAAGCATAGTTCTCAGGCAATTCACAACAATACCAATCATATATGCATCAACTTGATAATTCACAGATGCAATGCACAACAAATGACTCAAGAGTTCTATGGAAACAAAAGGGAGAAATCAAAGTTTGCACCTTGAATAGAATGAGTCCATTTTCGGAGCTCATATGCCATAAGCGGGCAGCCGGGAGAAGGCTCTTGTCAACGTATACGTGACGAACAAAATGGTTCCACTTTTGCTCAAACACAATCAAATTTATGCTCAATGCATTTCCATACATTTTCATATTCTCATGCTTTTTCCTCTTTTTCTTCATACAAAATTCTATGACACATGATTATTCATCACAATGCATTTTTTCACATTCACAACAATTCAAATCTAATCAAGTAAGCATATACACACATATAAGCAAATTCTTTAAATCATTTAAAAGCAATATATGCATATTGATGAAGTAATTGAAATCAATTTATTCTTTTGATTTGGGAAACATTTTAGTAACTCATTATTCAATTATAAACATGAAACCTATCTTATTTTCCTTGCTCATAGATGTCCTCTCCCCTTGCTCCTCTTTCCTTCCTTGATTTCTTTTAACATAAACCAAAATTCCATTCAATAGGAATTCTAATTGAGAACCCATAATACATATATTCATAAAATTGATCCTACAATCTTTAAACCCGTACATTTCATAAGCTATATGAACCAAAACCCTCTCAAAAATTCAAATATTTAAAATCCAACTTACCTTGAATCTTCACCAAATGAAGAGTTTCTTAGCTCTAATGAAAGCTCTCATCTTCTTCAACCTTTTCCCCTTCTTGAGCAACCACAAATTCCTTCTTGAAAGCCAAACAAAGATGAAACCCTAGTTTCTTTCTTCTTCTTCTTTTTCTCTCCTTTCTCTCTTCTCTACGACTCTCTGTCTCTTCTCTTCTCTCAATTTCATGCTTCCTTCTTCTTTAAAAGTCAAACAAACCTTTTTATTACAATTATGTCATTAATGAGTCTAAATTGTCCAATTTCCCTTTCCTTCAAAGCCTTATAACCTTAATACTTAAGTGTTCTTCCCAAAATGCCCTATACATATATACTCTTACAAGACTACTTTATTTTAGTTGAACCATCTGATAAAATCCTACAATCATTTACATACTACTAGCTCCAAAAATAATCCATCAAAACCTCATAATTAACTAGTCATTCCATATTTACCCCTCTTTTGTTTTTATAACTAGCATCTTATACTTCTAACTCCTTGACTGATGATCATGGAAAAATTGAAGGAACTTGGTAATACTTCCTTCTAGAGAAATTTTTCTCACTGTCTTAATTTTCTAATAACACCAAAATTATTCAAATTGGTTCGAAAATCTGAAAGTTATACCTCAACAACTCCAAACTATTCTTATACTGAAACAATATTCTGTGCTCAAATTCCATCCAAAAAATTGAAATTATTTGAGACTAAATTAGAACTTCATTTCATCAAATAAGATGTAGCCCTATTTCTCTAGTTTAATCCAAATCAAGAATCATCTCATTTAGATAACTAGAGAAAAAGTTATGATTGAAACATCGAAGCATACTCAGTGAACATCTTCCAACTACATTTTTCCATCTTTCAACGTCCAATATTTCACATATAATAGTTATAAATTCTAAGAAAAATTTGGGATCCAACATTTTATGTGTGACTCATTAGGTTTCTAATATGTTAGTCATGATTATAAATTATAATTTTAATTCATAATTAAGATCAGATAAATTAAAACTCCTTTTAATTTATCTTTAATTTCTTAATTAAACAATCTATAATCATAAATCATGATTGACGTCTAACAACATGTCATGAACACCCAAATATTAAGAATGTCAAAGTGGTTTGACTTAACCTTTCTATGTATGGCTATAATGTATAAATTAATCCTTTCGTCATCTAATGTTCCAATTAGAATTAGAGTATAGAATTTGTGTCTACTCTATATAATCCAATCATCTTTGTTCTTTCCAATTAGTAAATGATTTATAATTGATATTTGAAAACAAATTTTTCAATTTTCAATTTACTCTGGCCAGAAATTCCCAAAATCATTACTAATCAAGAACAATAAAACATTCTCCCTAATTACTTTAGCAATTGTTTAGCAATTGTATTGTGTTGATTTTTGGCTTTAATTGCATTACTTTGTTTTGGGTAAAGACTTTGTATTTAAGATTTTAGCGAAATTGGTGATTATTCAAGGTCGCTTGAATTATTGGATCATTATATCTGTTGTTAGCATAAATTATGTTTTCTTAATTATTGAGTAAAAATTGAGCATTGGTTTTAGTATCCTTGGTTCTATTTTACTATTCTGGTGGTAGTCAGTAGATTCGAATTTTACAAAATATTTTTGTAACAACTTGAGGTGGCTCAGTTGTTAATTTAAAAGCTTGATTATAACTCTTGGTTTATTTGTTTAATTCTAACATCTATTTGAGTGATGATTGCCTGCATTATTAAATTGGAGGGTTGCATTTATCATTGTTAATTACTTGTGTTTTTCTTCATTTCATATTACTCATTTTAATTTTAAAATACCAAAAACAAGTCCTTAGTGTTTATTTTAATTCATTGCAAATTTTAGAGGTAACTGATCAAATCAAACCCCATTTTATAGTTTATGTTGCATTGCATTTAGTTATTTAGGAAATTAATTTCATTTTTTTAGTTCCTCAAAGAGACTACCCAAGGATGCACTATATGCAGTCCTTGGTTAAATTTTTGAAGTAACTCCAAGGCGACATCAAATTTCAGGTTATTTCACATACCATTCTGATCTGGAGAACCAGGCATGGTGTACTAGGCAACAATCCCATGTTTTTGAAGAAACTTCAAATGACTAGGAACTTGTCCACTTTCAGTGTATCCACCATAGTACTCTCCACCTCTATCTGACCTCACTATTTTAATCAGTTTTTCACATTGATTCTCCATTTCAGGCTTAAAAATTTTAAAGGCATCTAAAGCTTCGTCCTTAGAACGAAGTAAGTAGAGATACATATATCGCGAATAGTTGTCTATGAAGGTTATAAAGTATTTTGGACTACTTGCGCCCATATCTGGATAACAAATATCTATATGTATGATTTCTAATAGGTTTTTACTCCTCTTAGTACCCCTTTTAGACTTGTTAGTTTGCTTACCCTTAATGCAATCCACATAAGTCTCAAAGTCAATAAAATCTGAAGTACTAAGTACCCCTTCATTTACTGATCTCTTAATTCTCTCATTGGAGATGTGTCCTAGCTACGGTGCCATAATATAGAGGAATCTTCAATCACAACCCATCATTCAATCAAGTAGTGATATGCATCGAATTATAGGCATCATCATTTTGTAACTGAATGGAATAAAGACCATCAGATAATGTACCATAATCAATAACTTTAGATCCATTACATAAACTGAAACTAGAATCTGAAAAGTTAAAGGAAAAATCAAAAGGTATAAGTCTTGATAAAGAAATCAAACTTCTAGAGAAATTTGGAACATAAAAGGTCTTTTCCAAGCATAAAATAAAGCCACTGCTCAAAATCAAACTGCAAGTGCCAATGCCTTCCACATGTGAACTCGTCTTCCTTCCTGAATAGATGAATTGTTTACTTCCCACCGGCTTCCTTAGGTTTTGCATACCCTGCAAGGTATTTGAAACATGGATTGTATGTAACACCCTACTCCCGTAAGACCCAGACCTGACATCGATGGTGATATCCGAGTCCGTGCCCTACGAGGATAGCGTGATACATCACTCAGTCAAATCACAGTATAATTTTAAAAAAACAATCATCCACTTACATTTGATAAATGTTGCGGAAAATAATTCACATAATCAAATCCGGTAAATACATTGACCACAAGGGTCCTTTTATAAATACACAATAATATAACACCAAAAGTCCTTACACTAATGCAGACGTAACTGATCTCGACCCCTTCTATCACTCTCAAGCGATCATTAGACACCCTTGCCTAACGAGGTATTCTTCTGAGTCCTAAAAAATAATTGCAAATTTTGGGTGAGTTTTTGTGAACTCAATGAGTGACCATCATCTATGGTCCGCTCAATCGTGTAATAAATCAATTCATAAATATATTCACATTTCTGTCTATTTGATCTCGTTCTACAATTCACATATATCTAACCTTATCTCATAATACACTTTCATAAAAAAATTGCCCATTTACTCATTTACAGAAATCCACATTCTTTTATTCCATTTTGATACATATATATTTCACTCACACTTACACATTTACAGAAATCCACATTCATATATCCCATTAATATGTAACCCTTATCCATTGATGGATATATGGGTCATTATACGTTGAGCCTGAGGCTCTGAATCCCTCATGAGCTCGAAGCTCATTTTTGCACGTTGAGCTAAAAGCTCTAATCGGTGGTAACTCGGTTCAACAGCCCCAATATTTCATACAACGTTAGGCATAAACCAATTCGTCATACATTTTTACCATTAGATGTACCCCATGATTTTTATCATATCAGTATATGACATTTAGCCTGTCAGTCAATCAATATATCAAAACAAAATATAGTATGTAACACATTTTCAATTTATTTCAGTGTTGTGACTGAACACCTGAATTGTCCCTATAAGGGCACATTAATTGTTAAGCCCGAGGCTATGAAACTGTCCCATTAAGGGCTCATTAATCGTTGAGCCAATAGGCTCTGAAACTGTCCCATTAAGGGCTCATTAATCGTTAAGCCAATAGGCTCTGAAACTATCCCATTAATTGTTGAGCCAATAGGCTCTAAAACTATCCCATTAATCGTTGAGCTAATAGGCTATAAAACTATCCCATTAATCATTGAGCCAATAGGCTCTAAAACTATCCCATTAATCGTTGAGCCAATAGGCTCTAAATCATTTTGAGGCTCGAGGCCCAAATATAACGTTGAGCTAAACGCTCTAAACAGTAACTGTTCCGGTCACAACTGTCATTAATTGACTTTGAGTTCATGTATGAACGGCATGTGACACAATTCAATCACTTTATTCACGAAATCATTTATATCACAATTCAATCACTTTATTCACGTATTCCTATATCATAATCATTTCCAAATTATCACGATCGGAAAATTAATTCACACTTTGTCATATTAAAAACACAATCCCAATGTCACATACCCATAACACTTCTATATCATATTACTCTGTCCGGAGTTTAAATCGAATACGCCCCACCAATTATTCCCCACATAATCAATCACATAATTATAACACACAGAATAATTAGAGGACCGTCTAAGTCACTCACCTGACTTCTGCGCTAACGCCTGGAAATCTCGGCAACAACGGTGGGCTAACGTTCCAAAAATGCCTCTATCACAAGTCAAAATACATTTATTAAACACATCGTTCCATTCAGAAATAATGGACATGTAGCAAGTTAAAGTTATATACTATGCACTTTCGTGATGTTCCGTCACTATTCCAAAAATTCCCATCACAGCCCTTTCCTCAATATCAGAACTCAATAGACACTAAAATCGTTCACTTTGTTTCAAAAAAATCCAAAAATTATACTCCAAATGGATACTGACTGTCTTTTTGTCGAAACCACATTTTACACTACACTTTTATCCAAAATTGAGAACTTTAAAAGACTGATTCAACACTTTCCTTTTGCATAAACATATAGACCCTTGTCTCTAGTACATAACAAATCCAAAATCATCTCATTTGAATATCGATACAAAAAGTTATGGTTTAAAAAACAAACATAACTTTCTGGGAACAGTAGCTCGCCGAGGCGAAATCCAAATGCTAGCGGCGGCAAGGACGCGAGTGTGCGCCGCAGCGTGCCTACGTCGTGACGTGCACCGCGAAGTGCTCACTCACCTGCTTCGCGACGTGTGCCCTTGCATGCGCTGCGGCGTGCGCACGAGCACGTCGCGACGTGCGAGCTCCGCAAACACCCGAAACCTGATTTTCCAGCAAATTCATTCAAATTCTCCTCATCTATCAAAACATAATTCATCTAAACACTAAAACATTACTCACACATCATTTTCCAACTTATTACAACCAATATCATTCATAAAACCATCAGAAAATCATCAAGACCGAAATCCCTAAAACCAAGCATATAATCAACCCATTCTATAACTTTTACCAAAACAATACTTGCATCAATCAGTTAATCAAGAGGAAAGAAGCTTAAACTTACTTGATCTGGCTTCAAAATCCTCAAACTCTTCATGATTTTCTCAAAAACCCATTCTCTTCCTCTCTTCTTCTTCTCCCATGACAATTCCTCTTTTCTTTCCAAGCAAAACCCTAATTCCTACTATTTATACCCTTTCCAAATGTGAAATGTCCAAGTTACCCCTTCCTTTAAGCCTTAAAACTTATAATCTTTAGTATCATGCCCAGATTGCCCTTATACAAATTCTCACAACTTTACTACTTCAATTCAGAATTTTAGACTTTTAGGGACTGAAATGAGATTCAATGCCTTAAAATCACTCACTTTCATGGCAATACAGAGGCGATCGACACTGTCGCCCATACAAAGCCTCAAACGGTGCCATCCCGATACTGCTGTGATAATGATTATTATATGCAAACTCAATCAGAGCCAAATACTGATCTCATGCTCCTCTGAACTCCAATACACAAGCCCGAAGCATATCCTCAGCAGTCTTAATCGTCCTCTCACT
>JANJEY010000007.1:56580833-56591644 GCA_024703695.1 Erythroxylum cataractarum
TAAATATAACATACTTATAAATATACATAAAACTCTAGAGAGATAAAACTCTATAGAGAGAGGAACCACCACCACCGAAGGTGGTGGTCCTCTGACTACCGGAGGCTTGGACAACCTCCGGTGATTCTAAGATTCATCGTAATGAAGCACAATACAATCATTAATCAACCATCCAATAACTAATATTCATTTAAGTATTGAGTTTAACCAAAAACAATTAATATAATGACTACCGATACGTTAAAAGAGAGTTGAAATAATGAACATTAAAACCTTGAGTAAAAGAACAGAAACCTATGGCTTTCATGCAACTAGTTCACAGTTAATAACTTAAAGCATACGTTATGCAATTAAAAATGTCGAATACAAACAACTAAGGACCAGTTATGCATATGAAGAGACAACAAACCACATGCATGCAACTCTTCGTTTATTCCGGAAACTTCACACAAGTCAAAAACCAAGTGTAACAATAGTAAAGAAGATAGGACTTCAAACACTAAGAAATGATTTTAAAGTTTTGAATATGAAAGAATCCAAGTCAATTTTGGATTATTTTACAATAGTGAAGTTTTAAAGAAGTGATTTTAAAGATTTGAAGATGAAGAGAGATGCCAACCATCACAAAAAGGGCATTGAAAAATAAGAGAAAAATGACAAGGCTACTATTCAAATATGAACGAAAGGAGGTATAACAAATCTAAAGTTGAATGTTTTAATTTTCATAAAATTAGTCATTACTCTTAGGAATATCATAGTGCCACTAATAATATTTAAGAAAAAGCTAATATTATTGATGATAATCAAGAAGTTTAAGAGTCAACTTTATTGGTAACAAATAAGGAACAAGAGAATGATGTAGATTGTATATGTTACTTGGATAATGGTGTAAACAATCACATATGTAGATATAAAGGTGAGTTATTAGAGCTTGATGAGAAGATGAAAGGCAATGTTGCCTTTTAACACTTGTCAAAAATGCAAATTGAAAGAAAAGGTATAATTCTCATTTCTTCCAAAGATTGTAGTCGCAAGTTGATTATTGATCTTTATTATATACCTAAGTTAAAAAAGTAATATTTTAAGTTTAGGACAACTCCTTGAGTAATGGTACAGAATTCTTACAAAAAATAAAATTATTTGACTTTGAGGAAAAAAAAGTCTAATTTGATTGCTAAGATGGATACATCAAAGAATAGGATATTCAAATTGAACTTTAAAATAATTAAAAAAATGTGTGAAAGTTGATTTGTAAGATGAAGCATGGTATTGCAATATGAGATTTTAACCACTTAAATTTTGGAGAAGGCTACGAAAAAAAGAAGTTGGCAAAAGGGATACCTTTAATTTACCATCCTAATCAATTATTTGAAGTATTCCTAAAGAAGCAACATCAAGAACAACTAGTCATCTTTAACTAGTATATGTTAATGTGTGTAGACCAATCATTCCAACTTCATTTGGTAAGAAAATATATTTTCTTGCTTTTTAGTAGGCTTATAAGTTACCCTTCTTTTCTATCTTTCTTTGATGTAGGACACTCATATGTTTGTATCAACACTCCCCCTCATATATGAGTCCTTTTTATTTGGACAATTTGGAGAGGTACATAAACAATCATCATCAAGGTTAGACTTCTGATTGAGATGAAACAGGCCCTCTCCTGGAGCAAACAATACTACTGGACCACTTGTATCATGCAACCTTCAAATTCTTCTCCAATTGCTTAAATGATGAGCCCCCTTATGAGGCAAACACTAGGTCAAGATCTTTATTGGCTTTGATATGATGTTAAATTTGCAATGGACTTACACCCATACGAGTAAGAAAATTAGACCACACACAAACTCAAGTGAGGTTTTATCCGAAAACTAATTTGTAATAAGTGGAGTAACTCACTAGACTTATATGTTAGGCTTCTTTCCTTTTTTTTTCGATGTAGGACACTCACTTACAAATGTTTTCAACAATGTCCATTTGGCTCCAAGTATCTCCCATTTGGATGCAAGCTCGCTTGCAATGTTTAATTAATAAAATCAAAACTTGATAATGAAGTTATGTCGTTTAATTGTAATTATTAATATTATAAATATAAAAATATTAATGTTATAAAATTAAATTTATTTCATAATAATAATGAATAAATTTTATCAAATAATGATCATGTAATTTTGAATAGGACAAATTCACATTGCATTATATACTCAAATAGATTTTATTGCTTAGCGAAAGGTTCACGTCAATTCAATAATATTATATATATTTTTTACTTTTTAATTTTATTTTGGTAATCATTCTTTGTTACTTAATTTCATTTTGATATGGTCACCTTCAAATCTTAAGATCTTTGTGTTCTTATTTAGATGTCTACGTCGCCTTTATACGAGAACCAACATATAATGTTGAGGTTAGGACTTAGGATCCCTCATAGTTCCGATTTGTGAACTCTCAAATAAGAATAATTACTTAAAATTAAACTACCATAGAAATCCCTAAAAAATATTATAAACATTGAATATTAATGGACCGTAGTTGAACGTTAATTGCCACCATTAAGTGGTTATTAAATTAAAAGGTATCCAAATATTTCTCATTTGTTATACAATTTTAAATAGTTTTATTTAATTCATTTTTATAAATTAAAGAGTTAAGCATGTTGAATTTCTTTATAATATATTTTTCAATTTAATTTTTTATTCATTTCTACCAAATATTATAGTTATCAACATTAATCTTTATTAATACAACATATTAAAAAGTGTTTAAACTTTTACGATTTTTTAATTCAGAACATCAATTTAATAACTAATCTTTCAAATAATTCTAATCAAAATATGCGATTAACGGACGGACATACACGCAATATTTAATAAAGATGTCACATTAATAAAAATAACCTTTTAATTTGAGTTATTTAAAAGTTAAGCAACAATAAATTTGACATTAAATTAAAAATAGCACTATTAAATTTGTTATCTCAATTTTACTAGTGAATAATTGACAAAAGTAATAAAATAAATATATTTTGTTAATTTTAATGTCTTTAATATTTTTTACTTTTATATTAACATAAAATAGAAAAATAATTAAACCAAACCAAACAAAATAAATAATAATTCAAAATATGAAAATAAAATAAAATATTAAAATTTAAAAGGTTTGAAGTAATTAGCCTCTAACTAAATTTCAATATCTTAATAATTCAAAATATGATAAATAAAATAAAATTATTAAAATTTAAAATTTTTGAAGTAATTAGCCTCTAACTAAATTTCAATATCTTCAATGTTTATGTCTCAATTTTTTTTATAATCAGTTTTTTTTAATCTAGTTACAATTTGGAAAGAACTTGCTTGGATCACCGCACCAAAGAGGCTTAGTTCTATTAAGTGAAATAAGTCCATGACCGAGACCCGATAGCATAGAGGCAGAATGTGAAAAAGATACGTAGGTCAAGACTAATTGTTGTACAGGGACACAAATTACAAATAGTCGAGTCGAGGATATAAACCGTAGAAACGAAACGTCTAACAATTTCCGAGAGCCGATTGCCAGAAAACTCCGCCTACGATTTACTGCTCCTTCGACTTATATAGGATCACCGTTCGCTGCAAACTTCAGTCAACATTGGCAGAGTTCTGCAATTGAAGTTTGAAGCTTGAAGGCAAATTTGAACCATATTGCAAGAACTCGAAGAAAAACTTAAGAACTAAAAAACAGCGTTCAAACGGGGAACTCCCTTTTGGTATGTAATGTCTTTAACTTATCATTTGTGGTTTTTCTTCCCCTTTACTTGTTTATTGGAGTTACTTGTTTTATCTGGCTTCCAAAAGGCTCTGAAGTTCCTTTCTTTTTTATGGAAAACTTGTTTTAAAAAAAAAAATATATGTGGAGCTCGGAGAGAAGTTCGAATTTTGGACACACAAGCATGAATGTGTTGAATAATACATTATAGGAATTTGCATTATGGCGGCTGACATGCTTTTTAGGTGTCCTTTGTTAATTTAAATTAATTTCAAAGAGGAATGTTGGGTTTTGGCAGATCATAATCAATTGATTGACAATGAAAGGAGGAAGGAAGAATCTAAAGAAGGCAGCTGAGGAAGGTAATTTGATACTAGAAGATGGTCAAAGTATCATGCAAGTTGTCTCTCTTAGAGGTAGCAATCTCATTGAGGTACATTTTCTCACGATATTTAGTCCTTGATCTTTTTATACATAATCTTTCAAAGCTTGATGTTTCCCATTTTTGTCACAAAATATGTGTTTATGGTGACATATTCGAGTGTATATTGCCTACAGCTTTGATTGATTTGAACTCTGTAACTAGGATTAGGAAGAATACACGTTCTTTGTTGGCTCCTTTCGATTTTAGTCATTCACTCTTTAACCTTCAATTGCCTCTGTAGGGAGATTTAGTGATTGTAATCATTTGTCTGTTAACCTTGTTAATGAGACTCTTATTCTAGGTAATGGATCGAAAAGGTGAGAAATCATTGGCATTGTTTCCAGCTAAGTTTCAAAAGAGCATGTGGATTAAACGAGGTTTGGCCGAATTGAGATTTAACACCTTTTCTTGCTATATATTGGTTATTGTGGTGAATTGGCTTCTCTATCAGATGGCTCTTAAGTGTAACCCATCTAATTTTGGTCGCTTCATTCTTACTATGCTTGCATGCGTTGGAAGAGCTTTAGGTTGTTTACATTATATTGTCAAAATGTGCAGGCAGTTTTGTTGTGGTTGATGAAAGTGGAAAGGAAAAGGCTTTAGAATCTGGTAGCAAGGTGGCATGTATTGTTTCTCAAGTACTCTTTTATGAACAAGTCCGGATGCTTCAGAAGTCTACTGAATGGTTTGTTCATGTCACATCTTAAAAGTAGAAGTCCCTGCAAAATCTTTCCATTACAGAATTTATTTTATATCATTGGTTTTGCTAGCTTAAGAAGCAATAAAAAGTTGAATTTTGAAACTAAAATTAGGCCTTTTTTTAATCTCAATTTGCATTGTTGGGGTGTCCTTCTGCATGTGATTGATATGGGCATGCAGCTTTGGATCCAGTAATTCTATTAAAATATTTGTCATAGTCCAGTTTAATAAAGTCAATGATTAAGTGTCTCCAAGTGATTTTAAGTGCCTTTATGAATTAGCAGTGGCATTATACTTCCAAAGCCATACATGCTTCTAGCTCATACATTCTTTTTTTTTTTCCTCATGTTATTGCCAACATATGGTCATTTTGAAATTTTCATGCAATTTCAATCACAGGCCAGAAATTTTTAAGTCTGTAGCATTACCAGATTGTAAAGGAAGTCCAAACAAAAGCACATCCCAGCAAGAATATAAGAAGCTTGACTTGAATGATGGCGATGATGATGATGAGGATGATGATGGGCTCCCTCCACTGGAAGCCAATATGAATCGAACTAGGCCAGCGGACTTGCTAATGGATGAAGATTCAAACTCAGGATCAGATACAGATTCTTAAACTTATTATAAGATATGGAAATAACATTTGCAGCAAAGGTGAGACTGCTCGAAACATAGATGTCTTCATTTCATAGTTTTTTCATGACTATACTCTTGTAGTGGAGCCTGTCATAGGTATATATACCTCTTTGGATTCGCAGTTATTATTATTATTATTTTGGAAAATGATTCACAGTTATGTTGCTTCCATCCTTCATCTGTAAACATAATAAGTTCCAATTTATTGTATAACAAAAGTTTCTTCTCTATAGTCGCATTTTCTAACAAGAGCACGTCTATGGTGCAAGCCACTATCCTATTTATGAAATTGAGACATTGCATCATATGCTCAATTAAGAAAACCTAAATGATGAAATATTACTGAAGAAAAGTTTATAAATTATCAAACGTGAAAAAATGTATAGTTAATCCATTAACATAGAAAAGTAAATTAATATCTATATAATATTTATTTTTATGGTAAATTTTATAAAGTTTTGAGTCTTGTAACCATTTCGTATGCAAAGAACTCGGCTTGGTCATGTTTTTTGAAATGTGATAAGTTGGTTGATACTACATTCGGTTAACATCAGGTATGTAACTCTTTCTGCAAGAGTTTTTTAAAGCTATGCTTTTTAACTTCATCGCATTATCATCATTTAAACCTTAACATTGATGATAAGCTCAGATTACTAATCTTAGCGGATTAACCTCGTTTCAGAGATGGCCAAAGTCACATCTGTTAAACTTCTTGAGTGGAAACAATTTGAAATATTGTTTAGTTCCAGCCTGACTACATAGTTAGGATGTCATTCACCTGTCAGGGATATCAGATTGCACTCACAAGGAGAATCAAATGATATTCCTAAAAACACTTTTATTTCATGGTATTGTTGGCTCCAAAACTGCGATTCCGTACCGAACCTCAGGCCTCGACACTTATTTACAATTGCAAAAGATCATTCAGGTGCATTAATCAAACCTCTGAGCCAAATCAATGCGACCTTATCTCTTGAATATATCGACCAATTTGCTGAGCACCGATAAACAAGGCATCAACGACAAGGAAGACTCCGACCTGTTTTGTAAACAAGTTGTTATCGAATGAAGAAACAGTGACATGACTTACAGACTACAGACTACAACTTCTCATAGAAATAGGAAAAGAAGGTTACCAGCCGGGCAGAGAATACCAATGAATAACCCCAACCTTCCTTGGCAGCAACAGCTCGTTGTTGGTCAGTCCAACTGCAAGTAATACAGGAAATGACAAAAGATTTAATGCCCATAACATGTCGAATCTCAATCGTTTGATATATGGTGAAATAAGTTATTGGTTATCAGTGCCTGACGGGAAAAAGGTTAGAAGGAAAGGGAAATTAAGCTTGCATGCATTACAAATAACTATATAGCAACTAGTTCAGTATCACACTCCTGGAGCAAACTGTCTAAAAGCATTTGCCAAGACACAATGCACACTTCGAGATTGTAAAGCAGACTCCAACATATATTCGAACAGATGACCCTAGGTTCGGTTTGACACGACTAACTCCAAATTGACAAGTGTTTCTCATCCTAGCTTGTAGAAAATATTTTTCTGGATAACTTATGCTAGTCCCTAACATGTCAGCACGAAAATATGTTCTGTGCTGTATCCATGATTTTAGTTAAGATGGAAAAGTATAATAGTATAATTTCCATTTTCATAAGCAAGCTGAATGCTGAAAGGCAGCAAAGATCAGGAGCATAAGCAAGCTGAATGCTGAAATGCAGCAAAGATCAGGAGCATTACCCAAGGAATTCAGAAACCCCTCCGATTCCTGCAAACTTAAGAGGCTGAGGTCCTTCTCTTACAAGCTCCTAGTCCACATAAGACACTAAATCAGTTATCGTTCTCATTCAGTTACCAAAGAAAGTATGGAAAAGAAAAGAAATAAGTAAAATAGGAATCGTGAAATGTAAATAGAATTCATGCTTTGCAATGAAAAATGCATGCACCTCTTCTTCAGCAGATTCTAGACCACCCTGGACCCAGAAAAGGTTTTTGTAGCCAGCATTTAACAGGAGTTCACAAGCAGCTAGAGATCTGCCAGCAAATTGAAGTTACAATGAAGGGCAAAAAAATCAAAGAAAATAGACTTCATTCATCTAGCATAGCAATTCACCCACTTCACATCTATCTCTACAGAAAACCCATAAAGTTTCTGTATCTGTGAGCATTCGCAATCATATTATGTAGTAGTTTTGGTAGCTACTTTACAAGCCTTCACAGCTTACCGTATTCATGCTTCTTGGAAATCCCACGTAAAGAACTATTTGATCCAAATGAACAAATTTTAAATGAAAGGCGCAAATGGAGTTCAGCCAATAACATAAGTTTGAGCACAAGATGCAGATCTGATTACGTATTCATGTCGCGACACCATAACCTAATCCTGAATTAAGACTTTCTCAGACTAGTAGATAATGATAATTTGCCACGTACATAAGAATAAATATAAACATTATGTCAGAAGCAGTTAATGATCGGTATATCCAGAAACATTAAATGCATGCCAACAACAAAGATGCTAAACTACACTAACAAACATATCAACACAGTGATTTTTTGAATTATGATCAGATTTCATTAAAAGTACACCTTAATCCTTTCTGGCATGCAACAATAAGGTCTGTGTCTTTTGGAAACTTCTCCTCAACCTGCGACAAGAATTGGCTGGCAAAGAAGGTAACTTATAAGTATAAAAATAATTTTTTAGCATAAATGAATAAACAGGAGGACAATTTCCCTTATATAGAGCATACTTGTTGAAAGATAATGTAGGCACCCCACTCCACCAACCTCCTACAGAGCACAAGCCAAGTAAAGTGATAGTTTTAATAAGGAAAGCCGGAAATGAACGAGGTCTGATAAATTGCAAGCCAAAGAGCACAAAAATGTTTTTAAGCTCAAAGTTAAAGACTGCCATGTCAAGTCAACTAGTAGCCATGAGGGATTGCTTCATTAGTAGATCTATTCAATGGTGTCAGAAGATGAAGGATGATTTGTATTTTCTTCCTACGATTCTTTATTTTCGTCTTATGAAAGCAATAACATTAATCAAAACACCCGCACAAACAAGATAACAAATCTTGGAATACCCATCATAAAGCTTGTGATTTTTCTTGAAATGTTTCCAGCTTCAAATCTATCATCCACTTCAAAAACTGGAATCCAAGTTGAGCCTTTAACCCATGCCTGAAAAAAAACTATTAATTAATTGGAAAATAAAATCACAGGACCCATGGATGACCAGAATATAACAAAGGAATAAAAGGGAAATCTAAGCCAGTTACCAGAATGTGAACAAAACCAAGCAGCCTAGTATATACATCAACTCTCCATTATAATACTTTCAAATGAAATTAAAGATATCATCCTTTAAACTGCATTAATCCAGAATAAGAATTTCAAGATATTAAAAGATATTGCAGGTCCATGATAAGATTAAATTATTTAAGTCTGCAGATGTTCTCTAAGCATAATAAATGAAATGCGAAATATGTTGATTGAAGCTATAAATGTTCTTGAAGCATCATAAATGAAATGTCAAATATGTTAATTTAGACTTAGGAACTAAAGACTTCAGGAAGTAAAGAAGTTGAAAACATAGCTTAGTCAGAGTCCATATACAGGCAGAGAATTCACCTTCTTGCGCTCAGTAAAGGGGCGAACGTCAAGTAGAGTTTTGTTAGACAGTTGAATTGCGTAACCTGCTTCCCTGGGCAAAAGAACTTTGACTTTCCCATCCCTGATCTACAAATATAAAAACAGTGACGTTCACCAACCGACAATTGTGTTCTACGCAAACAATCCCAATTTTTAATTGTCATACTCGAGAAATTGCCCGCGTAAACAAACTAAATTTGGTTTTGGTTAGAAAGAAAGCAAAATGGCAGTTTCATTTTGTTATCAAACGGAAATTTTGATAGCAAGATTCGAACTTGTCCTCAGTATTGTCAATGATGACACTGGAGAAGCAAGAACTGGAGGAAACAACAAAATCCAATATGTTTAAAGGATTAACACGAGTACCATCGCATCCCATCTCTTCTTTGCAGCAGACATATCTCTTATTTGCTTCAAATCATAGTCTTCGTCAACGGCTTGCATTTTCACAACATTCCCACGCTAGTAAAACAGAAAACCAGAAAAGTAGGAAAATGACAAACGATAGTCCTGTAGGAAAAACATGAAAAGAACATGCAAAACATAGGAAACCAGGAATGGAAGCTCACAGAAAAGTGAAATTGACCTACAGAACGTTTAGTTCGAGAACCGGAACTCGAACGCGGTGGCAGAGGTAGTGGCATAGAAGGGTTTAAGAAATGGCTTCTGCGTAACAACATTGCCTTCCTTTGTCGTCGAAAGTTAGAATGTGTAGGGGTGAACACGTTGAGGGAGGAAAGTCTCAGAGACTCCATTTTATAACTTGAGGAGCTCTTCCAGAGAGTGAAGAGTCGAAGACACGGGATGGAGCCTGGAGGAGTAGCTGAAGTCAGAACTCGCTTTATCTGCTTGTTTCTCGTGCTGATTCTTGTGGGGTTTTGCGTAATCCAAAAAAACGATCCAAAGTTTTCGGCAAGACGTCGTTTTGAGGCAACAATCATGTAACCAAAACTAGCCCGATCATTTCTATCAATTGTATGAATATCGTACCGAGTTTAGTACCAAATTGAACGCTGAAATAGAACTGTATCAATACTAGTTAGTATCGAATACCGTTTTATTTTTTTTTAATTTAGGAAATAGTCCCTAAAATTTTTAATAATTGCAAAATAGTCTAAATTGGTATATTATACAGTTGTACTGTATACTTTACTAGTTTACTGTTTACATTAACCATGCTTCAAAAATCTTAATAATAAATAATAATGACAATTAATATGAAGTAACAATAATTTTTAAATATTTTACATATAAATAATAACCACAATTAATATAAATAAAACAATTATTATCATACAATTATAAAATTAATAATAATACAAAGTATTTAAAATATTACAATAATACAAAAATATTTTTTGAATTTATAAAATTGTCTCTGAATTTTTTTAAAAATTATTAAATATTGTAAAATTGTAGATTATTTAATTTAATTTTTTTTGTTTATATCTTATTCATTTTAGTTTATATATATATATATCTTTATTATATTTTAATTATTTCTATATATAATAATTATCTATATATAATATATATCTAAATATAATAATTAATTTTCAAATAATGAAAATAATTCAAAATTTTGAATTATTAATTATTTTCTATTTTATCAAAATTTTGAATTATTTTTTTAGA
>JANJEY010000007.1:56629932-56644512 GCA_024703695.1 Erythroxylum cataractarum
CCATAATTCTCTATAATTTTTGAAAACAAATCCTAAAATCACCAAAATTTCAAAAATATTACAATTTCACTAACTCGTAAAATTTTCAATGTAAAAACATTCATAATTCTAAAAAATACACAAATCAATCCAATTATACCTAAAATTATTCATGAATGCATGTGCAATTATTTTCATGTGCTGAAAATTTTACTATTCATATATATATGTTTATGACGTCTTATGCATGAGCATGAAAAAAATGCTTTTCTAAGCTTTCATTGATCACTCATATTTACTATTTTAACCTTCCCATAGGTAATAGGATGTTACACTTATGCTACACATCTTCATTCTAGCCAAAGAACGTTAAAAAAGCTTTACAAGATGAGTTCTGGGTAGCAGCTATGTAAGATGAATTGATTCAATTTGCACAGAATGATGTATGGGAATTGGTGCCAAGACCATTGGATGTCAATGTGATCAGAACAAAATGGGTGTTTCGAGATAAAACAAATGAAAAAGGGAATGTAACTAGAAATAAAGCAAGGTTAGTAGCTCAGGGATATTCATAAGTTGAAGGACTACACTTTGGCGAAACCTTTGCACCAGTGGCATGACTTGAGTCTATTAGATTACTATTGGGTATAATATGTATAAAAGGCTTCAAGCTCCATTAGATGGATGTGAAGAGTTTGTTTCTGAATGGGTTTATATAAGAAGAGGTATATGTCGAGCAACCGAAAGCATTTATTGATTCAACCCATGCAGATCACATTTTTAAGCTGAAGAAAGCTGTGTACGATCTCAAACAAGCACTAAGAGCTTGGTACTAAAAGCTCTCACAATATCTCATCAAACAAGGATATAAACGAGGTAGTGTTGACAAAACTTTGTTTATTAAAAAGTTTAAATTTGATTTAGTGATTCCTTATATCTATGTTGATGACATTGTGTTTGGCTCCACACATCTGAACATGGTAGATGAATTTGTTTAATTAATGGCATTCAAATTTGAAATGAGTATCGTAAGTGAGTTCAATTTCTTTTTGGGTTTGCAAATTAAACAAGTAAAGGATGGAATTTTTATATCACAATCTAAATATACCAAGAGTTTAATAAAGAAGTTTAGTCTTGAGAATGCTAGACATGTGAGAACACCTATGAGTGTCTCAATGAAGCTAAACAAAGATGAGAATGATAAAAGCATTGATGCCAGTCTATATCGGAGCATGATCGGAAGTTTATTATATTTGACTATAAGTAGGCCAAATATCTATTATAGTGTCGGCGTATGTGCTCACTATCAAGCCAACTCAAAAGAAACACATCTGATAGTTGTAAAGTGGACTATCAGATATGTAAGCGAAACATCTGACTTTGGAATATGGTATACATTTGATTATACATCTTATCTAGCTAGATATAATGATGTGGATTGAGTTGAAACTTAAATGATCAAAAAAGCACTTTAGGAGGATCCTTCTTTTTAGATAACAATCTGATCTCATGATCCAATAAGAAGTAGAGCTCAATTTTACTATTGACTGTAGAGGTTGAATATATCACTGCAGGTAGTTGTTGTTCACAACTTCTTTAGATGAAGCATATGTTAGAAGATTATGGGATTGATCAAAATATGTTGATAATTATGTGCGATAACAAGAGTGTCATAGAAATCTTGAAGAATCGGTTAAGCACTCTAAGAAAAAAACTTTGATTTGAGGCACCACTTTTTCCAAGTGCTTGTGGATAACAAAATAGTTATCTTGTCACATGTATCTACAGAAAAGCATTTGGCGAACATCTTTATGAAACTTCTTGACATAGTCAGGTTTGAATTTTTTAGAGGGGCCTTGGGACTTTATGTCGTACATGTCTAATGTATTCTTTTAAAAAAAATTCATCTTATTTCTGTTGTCACCATAGCATCTACAGTTATGTCTTCTTTCCTTCCTTTGATATTCAAACACTTGGTTTGGAAAACTTAAAGTGCTCATCGATGGCTATTTGTCATCTTCTTATGACTTTGTGTTAACCAAAGATTCTTAACCTCTTTAGCAGTGTGGGCTGTGTATTTCTCATGGACATCTCTTTGTAGGTATATTTCTATCCTTTTTGTCAGTGTCACTTATCTTATTTGGTTTTGGGTTTTTGCCTTTTGAGTTTATAGTGGGTAAGAACAAAGAGAAGTCACCTTCTGTTGTTGTAGAGAAGCCACCTGTGGTGCCCATTCAACATTCATGTTGTCTTCTACAGAATCTGAAGTCAGGAATGAAATTGACAGGGGCTAGGTCATCCTCTAGCAAAACCATTGACATTCCCAAAACCACTTCAAATTGGGAGAGATTACCAAATTCGGTTGATGATGTTGTTCGAGTATTAGTTTTAATAGTTGGAGAAACCTCTTTCGATTGTAATATGACCCTAATGCAAAAGTACCACAAGTTGCTTCTCCTTCGGTTTGATCTACTGCTCATAGTCCACCTACCTCGATGCACTTCTTCTGACCGTATAGCAATGGGAAATGCTTTATTCTTCATATTTTACTCTTTTGTTGCTAAGGACAAGTGAGACAACTTAAGAAATATCGGGTTTGTTCTTGATCTCCCTATTAACTTGGATGAATTTCATGATTATAATATGGATACTCTTTTATCGAAAATGAATTTACTACAAGCTGCATTGATACCGCAATATTATGATTCAGATTTGGTAAAAGAATTTTATTATAATTTGACTGGTGACATTTTGATTAATACTGCATTCAATTACAAATTGGTGTATGTGTGGGGGGTCTGATGGTTAGCTTTGATGCTTATAGACTAAATATGTTTATAAGGTTTGATAATCTGCTCAGGGATAGAATTTATGATGAAGAGTGGGTCATTCTGAATGATGTGATAGCCACTGTGTTAACCGAATGCAAGTTAAATGCTTGGACATCTAGTTTAGCGCTTCGTTCATCTATGCTAACTCAAAAGCATTTTCTAATTTTTAAGTTGGATTTGGCTAATTGGATGCCCAGTACACATGTTGTTTCGGTCTATTTAACACAGGCCAAACTAGTTTATGTCATTAGTACCAGAGTGCATTTTAATTTGGGGTAACTTATAATTGAGGCTATGTTGGCTATTGGGGGAAGGTCGCATTCGCTGCTATACTTTCCTTGTTTGATAACTCAATTTCCATATGAAAATGAAGTCCCTCAATTGGAGTCAAATATTCTTGAACCGGTTCCTTTATAAACATTTTTACAAGAATTTTCAAACGACCACGGGTAATTGACTTACCATACATCACACCTGGTCTTTTGGATGCCTTGGGGGCTTCCTCTGTCAATCCTTATGCCACTTTATTCAATGAGATTAAACGGATTGAAGGAATCTTTCAACTGGGATTTAATGCTCTTCGCCAACTAAAGCAACGGGTTCTTCAACTTTTTGGTAGCTCTTAACTTCTGTTTTTTTCATCCTTTGTCCCAAAGAGAGAGAACATATATGTCCATGTTTGTTGACTTACTTTTAACTTTATGCACTTTGGTTTTTGATATCGGATTAAGGGGGAGCATCTACCACCCTTATGAATCTGATTCTTATATATCCAAAGCATCTACCACACCTGTGAATCTGATTCTTATATGTCCAATTTATGCCAGCCAGGGGGAGCTTAGTATTTGTGACAAATATGCCAAAAAAGGGGAGTTAGATATAAGGTCTATATATCTACTTATGTTTTTTTTGGCATAATTTGATCAGTTGAACTTATCATATATTTTTATTAATTAGAAAATCATAGCTAAGTAATAATCCTTGTTTAACTTGGATTCAAAAGCTATATAGATAATCTTTTAGTTCTAAAAGAATCCCATCTTGGATTGAAATCTATCTTGAGAGGGTGTGTGGTGCATCACGTGAGTGTAAAGGCTAGGGGTAGAGCTGGAAGTTACATGTGACCATATATTGATTGAATTTGGCGAACAGTTGAAGGCGTGAGGGTGACTTTTTGTTGGTTAGAAAAGATTAACGTGATGATTTTATGTTATTGAAAAACCCATCCTTCTGCTGCGTTTTTATTTAGCTTCTACAGTTGCTCACAATTGGGTAGTTCTATTACATTATGTGTGTGTTTTCTAGCCAAGAAATCCACGACTTTGCATTGATTTTTTGGGGTTTTGATTAAGTTGGACATTCAACTTTGTGGAGTGGCTCTTGGGTAGACTATTTTGTAAGTTGCGTGTAACTACTGCTATGGATTGTGTGTTTAGTGTACAATCGTGACTTGGTTTAGATTTCTGCGTGAATCAGCCCATTGTTGTTGTGACAACTTCCAAATTTATTTCACTATAGCTGAACCTTTCGCGAAGCTGTTCTTCTCTTTTATCTCAAGTGTATTATTGTTCAGTTCTTAGTTGATTGATCACTTGAGTTATTTGTTTAATTATCTTCTATTAATTTTTTTAAAAAAATCCTCTGTCGAGATTAACACAAATCGGTCGCATTACTAGGTATGAAAATCTTTCACGGGCAGTGAGGTTGAGAGATAATTACAAGAATTGAGTGGTGTTGGCTTAGTGAGGCCTTGTGTAAATCTATTGCATTTTCGTAAAATTTATTAAGCTAGGTGAGGGCCCTATAGATGTAGACAAGGTATGTCAAACTGCGTTAACAAATCTCGGTATCATTTACTCTAGTGCTTTTAATTTTTTTGTTATTTGTTTTTGCCAAAAGCAGATCAAAAAGTTTACGAAGTGACCACTTATACGGTTTTTCAAAAATGTTATGTTATCCATAATTCCTAATTATTAGATCCTAATGACATCCAAGAGAGGAGGGAAGGGAAATGCATGTTTACAAAATCTAACGAATTTTCTAACCAACATACTCAGTTAGTAATAATTAGTATATACAAGAATGAGAAAATTGTTTAATATAATTAATTAAATAATTGAGCAATAACTTAAAGAGAGTATGAAAGAGATAGTGCAAACTGATTTATAATGGTTCAACAAACAACCCTTGCCTACGTCTACTCTGAAGATTCTTTTTAGAATTCTACTATAATTATTCTTTCAAGGTGAAGAATAATCTTTGTACAATCTTTCACAATAAAGAGGAATCTTTTTATAGTCTTTTTAAAAGGTGAAGAGAAACCTTAACATCACATGGAATACCTCTAAGAACAATATTCAACACTCCAACAAAGTATTACAACTAAAAAATATCTCACTTTATTACTTGACAACTCCAAAATGGCTCACTCATATAAATGTGACACAATAGTGCTCGAATGATTGAAGAACTCTTTAAAAAATGTGAACATAATACACAAAACCTTCTTGATGCTAACATCAATAGGAAAGCACCTATTTATATTATTTTAGAACTCAAAATATTTGTTGGAGAAAAGAATTAGCAATTACAACAACTATATATAGTGCACTGTTTGAGCAGTATGCATTTATAACATTAGATTCACTAGTCGTTGGAACATTGATCGACCAGTACACCATGACACATTGATCGACTAAGACATCAAACAATGTTACCATAAACTCTTGGTACCTCAAATTTAACAACTTTATATTCATCAACTACTAACCCATATAGGTCGACTAATCACCCTAAAAATATGATTTTAACAACTTCAAATGCCTATAACCAATTTGTTTAATCTAAACATGATTAAACAATTCCCAATTTGTTCCCCAAAGAATATTTAAAAGATGAAGTCATAGTGGCTTTTATGTTAAAATCAAAAGCTTCGATGTCTTTTAATGAATGTAAAGACTCACACAATGATTATGCAGAGTGAGCATCTTGGATCATCAAATTAACAAAGCTCTCATTTTGATCTTTATTTCATCAATTACAAACTTCAACTTCATTCATTATCTTTTTTAATTTATAACTTCATTTTATTCTAATATTTATTTACATCAAAATAATAAATACATCAGTGGTAATTAGGTTTTGTTATCATCAATATATCAATTAGAACCTCCTTTGGTTCAACAATCTCTCCCTTTTTAATGATGACAAAACATTTGTAATATTAGAGAACAATAATCAAGTTAAGAACATAAAACATAATTCAAGATAGTGATTAGCTTCCCTTTAATTCATGCATTATTCAATATGGAGAGCATAATTCGAAACCAAGAACAAAAGAGATATTCCAAATCAAAGAAATATCCATACATGAAGATAACATAAATTATTCAAGCATATTATATAAAATGCAAGAAATAAAAAAAGACAAAACAATCACTCCCCTTAAGTTTTGTTACTCTCCCTAAATGTTATCGCTTCCCCTAAATCTAATATCACCAGACTTTCTTCCCCTATTTGGAATCATAAAAAAGAAATCTGAAAATGCACAATGAAATCATCAAGCTAACTTGGTTAAAAAGATTAATTTAATCAAAGATTGTCAAACATTCTCACTAGAGAATGCTATTGAATATTTAAAGAGTTAAAATAAAATTTTGATTTTAATAGAAACATCTCTAATTATATCTAATTAAAAAAATCTCCTTTTTAGAAAGATGCCTAAGTTGAAAATTTTAGTTAATACACCAAAGACAAGATTTCACAAAGTTAGTAGGTGGAATTGTAATAAATAAGGAATAATTGCAATATTCACCAATCAATTTTTAAAAAATGTATAATTTCGAAAGCCCTATAATACAAAAATTAAACAAAAGGATGTATTGATATAATTTTCGAAAATCTAACTATAAAGACATCAACTTAAACAATATAGTTATTAATTAAGAAAATATAGAAAATTTCCCAATTTTGAAACAAAAATTTTCAATTTGATGCAATTTTAATGAGAATTTTATGAAATGAGGGGTGATATATTTTTTTAAAAAAGCGTTAATTGTATGGAGTTTTGTAGGGGATAAAATATAAAATAGGAGAATAAGGAAAAAGAGGAGAAGAAAAGACTAAACATATGAGTATTGGTCTACCATCAAAGGGAAGGAAGAGTGAACAATGGAAATGTAGTGAGAGAATTGATTTAACTTTAAAACAAGATCTATTGATCGACCAATGAAATATATTGGTTAACCAATACATATAGTTGATAAAACTATCAAAAACGAAAGCACTCTCAAATTCATGGATATTGGTCAACCATTAAAGGAGATCGATTAACCAGTTTGTCTGTCTGGGTGACTAAACAAGCAATTAAATAAAGAACAAACTCACTAGATAGGTATAAAACATCATTTTTGGTTTCATTGGTTGATCGCACTAAGATGTTAGTCTACAAGTGTGTTTTCAAAAGCTAACATGCATCTTTAAATCTCAAATTTAAACATGGGTCATACTAACATTAGTTAAGAATTATCACAAAACTTAAAAGAGGCTTCAAACACACAAAGTCAATAAAGGAGGTCTTCATTAGATGGGATTTCTATTCAATATTTCTAATTCCATTTTTTTATTTGAGAAAAATCTTATTCTTATTTAATGATTTAGAGAAATAATTGCCCAATTGATGTAAATTCTTACTTAATATCCTCATTTTATGTAACAACCTTTAAGTCTAGGTACTACAGTTCATACTTTAAAAATTATTAAACATATAATTCAAACCTAAACAATCATTACCAAGAATTTATACTCAAGTTGACATTACTTATGAAACCTAATAACTACCACATGTTGAACATTACTTATGAAAGATTAGAATGAAGATTCTTCTTAAATTATCAATCCATTAGTGACATTTGATCCTTCTTATCTTTCTTACTTGGTTCAACAATTTAAGAAGTCTTGATGATTAGTTTTATTTGTTAAATTCTTCATTTTTTACAACATCTTCGAGACATTCTTGAAGGCAAGAATATTAGATTCATTAAGATAAAAGATAAAATTCTAAAAATAATGGTCAATAGAATAGTTTTTATCTCTACTTCTTATCATTTGCTCCTTCAAATAATCCAATCAATGTGTTTTAAGAACCAAAATAACCTTATTTCCTTGATTGTTTTGTTCTTTCTTCTTTTGAACCCACACTTTTAAAGGTTTACTTAACATTCTTTGTGTTATAAAGAAAAATCTATCAATATGTCCAAATTTACCACAAAGATGACATACCATATTATATGAGTAATGATGATGCATAAATGCATTGCTTGGAATTCTATATGTGTATGTATAATGAGGAAGTTTTCTTTGGACATTAAATGTCTTGAATGGTCTTCTAGGTTAGTGAACATTTCTACCATGATTATATGTATGATGCCTACTATGAATGAAGGCATGATGTATGGTTTTATATGGGTGTGAATGAGTTTGCATATTTACATAAAAAATTATGCCTATTCTTCTTTTGTGAGTATTGAATATGTTCCTGAGTTGTGAGCCATATATGAAAGCATAATGTTTGCTATTAGGTTGAGCCTTATTTGATGTGTTATATGAACATATATGCTTAGATGCAGATGCTCTATGCTCATTTGTCATCTTAGGAAATAGTTCTTCATTATGAAAATATTTTCCCTTGACAGAAGTGGTTTTAGTGTTAAAAGCACTCTCACAATTTTATCCAATTACATACTTATCATTAGAATTCTTTTCGACTCCTAACATACATTTTAGTTTTTCACTCATTTTAGTAAACTTGGACATAATCCTCTAGAGAATCTACTTCCTTTTTTAGTATTTCATTTTCATGCTTTAATTCATCTAAGTCATAATTGTCATTAATAATCATTTTTTTATGCTTTAATGTTGTGCAATTCACTTTTCATCTCTTCATTATCACTCATGCATACATCTAACTTTTTTTTTGAACTTCCTTGAGTTTGGAAGATAATTTATTTCCTTTCTTACTCATGATTTCTAAAATTTGTACTAATTCATCTTATAATAAATCAATATCACTATTACAAGAATTAAGGTTGGATGTTGCCTCATGATTGTCATCCCAAGTTGATGCTTTAAGTACCTTCTTCTTGTCCTTTTTCTCTCTCTTATAGTTTTTCCGATACTTCTCATTATCTTTGAGTTGAGGATATTGTGACTTTATATGAATAGGTTTTTTACATTTAAAGCGAGCAATATTAGAGGATTTATGTTTTAAATCATTTTTACCTTCCTTGAAGTCCTTTCTTTTATATAATTTCTCCTTCAAGAACTTCTTTAATTTTCTTATGATTAAACTAATATCTTTTTCATAACTTTTAGTTGATGTCTCTTCCTCTTGATTTAATTCTTCCTTTGAGGCTTTAATGCTAAATTCTTTTTCTTTAGAAGCATCACTTGTTCTTATTTCTCTTAGAGCCTTATCTTTTATATGAGGAGAGATTGAATAAGTTCCTGCACATTGTTTAATTCTTAACTTCTTCTATGAGCGTTACTTTAGCATCCCATATTTGTGGAAGTGACCTAACCAAATTTCTTACCATTTTAACATTAGTATAGGTCTTTCTAAGATTTTTCAAGATGTTAACAATATCAATAAATCTAATATACATGCTAGATATTCTTTCATCATAATTCATATCAAACAATTCATAGTGATGTATTAACATGCTTTGCTTTCTTTCACTTGATTGGTTCCCTTATGTATAACTTCTGAAGTATGCTAAATTTTGTGAGACATTTCACAAATAAAGATTATATCAAATTTATTTCTTTCTAATGCACAAAATAGGATGTGTATGACCCTACTATTCAAGGAAACTATTTTTTTATCTAGATGTTCCTATTCTTCCATTAATTTGGATACCTTTTTATTATCTACAACCTTCGTTGAAATAAAGGGTCCACTAGAAACTATTTCCCAAAAGTCTACACTTTTGACCATTAAAAAGAAGCTCATCCCAATTTTTCAATAAAGGCAATCATTTATATTAAAGAAAGGGTGCTCTATTCATGTTGTTTTATCCCTCTTGTTTGAATGATGATGTTACTCCTAAATTAGACATTATGATCTAAACTATAGGATTTCATTAGAAATACAAACCTAATGGACCTTCTTTGATACTACTTGTTAGTCCCTAATGGCAGCCAAGAGGGGGGTCAATTGAGTGTTTACAAAATTTAATAAATTTTCTAACTAGTATACTCAATTAATAACAATCAATATAAATAAGGATGAAAAAATGCTTAATATAAATTAATCAAATAATTGGGCAATAAATTAAGGAGTATAAGGAAGACAGAGTGCAAATTGATTTATAATGGTTCAACAGATATCCCTTGTCTATATCCATCCTGAAGAATTTTCTTAGAATTCTACTATAGTTTTTCTTTTAAGGCAAAGAACAACCTTTATACAATATTTCATGGTAAAGGTATCTCACTTTATCACTTGATAATTCTAAAATGAATTACTCTCACAAATGTGACACAATGATACTCAAATGATTGAATTTTTTTTTGAAACATATGTATATAATCTCCAAAAGCCTTGATATAAAATAACATTGATGAGCCTTGATTTCCTTTTGTTCTTGTTTTGATCTTCATTTCATCAATTACAAATTTCAACTTCTCTTTATCAACTTTAAACATTATAGTTTATGATTTCATTTTGTTCTAATATTTATTTACATCAATGTAAATAGTAATTATGTTTTATTATCACCAAAATATCAATTACAACCTTCCTTGATTCAACACCAATATTATAAATAATAAAATAATATTTTTATAAAATAAATGAGTTACTTTAATAATAATAATAATATCAAAATATCAATTACAACCTCCCTTGATTTAACACTAATATTATAAATAATAAAAATATTATTTTTATAAAATAAAAATGAGTTACTTTAATAATAATAATAATAACAATAATAATAATAATAATAATAATAATAATTGCTAAATAATAATAATGCATTTAGTTATTTTTCTAATGTAATCGTCAACATCTTATTGCACGAACACCAATTGGAAGATGTGCTTTTAGAAAGCTTTTATTTTAATTAAAATGCTAAAGTACGAAAGAAAGAGTTTATCAGAAATCTACTAGAGTAACTAATCAATTATACAATTACGAATCATGGATTTGAAAAAACACTGTAAGTGCTAACGTCTCTGATAATTAGACGAACTGAGGCAGCTGAAGTTATTATCGTGAGTAAACTAAACAAAATGACATTGAACCAATGCCATATTTTCTTCTCTAGTCTTGCCATCTTCCCCTTCACCTGTTTTATCAACAAAACCAAAACTTAGTAATTTTATTCTCATATTTTTCCATCTTCCTTAAGTTTAAATTCTTTAATTACCTTAAGGAAGACTAGGCTTGGGAACACAAATGTGAGAGGAATAAGCATGAATGACCCGATCAAGGACACAAAATCTGCCACGAAAGGAAAAGCTGCAGCAACTAATGTGTTAACTGAGAAAAAGACTACTCGAAGAGCCATCAGTCGTAGGAAGTTTTGCTTCGAGTGTAGTTTGTGATTTGGATCAAGAAACTTGGTGTCAAGGAACTCTTGTACAGGCGCAGCGAACATCTGCATGTATTCAACCAGCTGATATGATTAAAAAAAAAATGGTGGGAAGCAAATTAAAATGTAAATTATGGTAAATCTTACACTCTGCGAGACTATGAATTGGAGAAACACTGAGACGTCTGTCAGAACCTTAACCCATGTTGGACCAGTAAAATTTTCTGGGAGGTACGAAGAAGCTGAACTACCATAAGCCCAGTATCCTACAATGGTCATACCATAATAGAAGAACAACCCTACTGTAAACTGCATATACAAAGCTTTCCTCATGTTCTTAACTGCCGGCTGCTTAAGAGTTGACTGCATATAATTATGTGTTAGAACATAGCTTTTTCATACTTGAGGAAAAAAATCATCTATATGTATAAATGATTTGACCTGAGCTTCCGGTAACATCCCAGATGCGTTGATGGCGACAAGCGATGAAATTGCATTGAAAGCACTGAACATCTTTCCCACATTGGTTCCACTAACGTTGTAATTCCTGTTCGGATTTGATTTTGCTTCGCAGGTGGAAAAAAACCAAAACAACTAGTTAGTGTTTTATCAGGATATGGGTTAAAGCAAAAGTTGGTGGATACCAACCCCCGTCATGGATACACTGAGTCAAACTGGTGGTAATGTAAACTGCACTTAGGATAACAGAAAGTCCCAACCAAGCTCTCATGGCTGACATGGTAGGAATGCAAACTGAAAATATGAAATATGCCACTCCAGCCACAATGATGAAGTACTGTAACCTTATAGGAGAGTTGCTTAATACTGCATTCATTTCCTGTAGAGAGAAGACAATTATTTTTTATACAAAAGAATAAAAGTCGAACTCTATATTCATATTTTTATGAATTAAAAATATGAATTTTCGATAAGATTCAATCATGTGCTAAGTGGCAGATTACAGTATTATTACATTAAAAAAACCTAATAAACCTAAAGATCGTACCTCATATATCCATAACGTATTTTAAAAGTATACAAGTAAATTAAACAAAGGTTTGAAAGTTTAGATAAATACATCTAAACTCTAATTAACTGAAGATTTAATCCACGTATTTCTTTTCTCGTCAACAGAAAGGAGTAAATACGCAGTTGAAGAAGGATAATTTAGATCGTAATCATCACCTTCAGTGACCTTCCGCCAAGGAGAATGAAGCCCATATTTACTAGTATGAGGGTCAAGAATTGAGCTACCCATATTAGATAGTAGCATTGCTTCCCTGTAAAAAAAAAACAAACCAAGTTATCTATTTTCCTTGCATCTCCAAAGTTCAACGGTACTTGAGTTGAGACTTTATCTATTTTCATATATATCACAAAAAGTAAAAATAAAATTTTACAACTCAAGTTCATCTGCTTAAAAGCTGGGTACTGCAGTTGTCAGCAATATCTTAGAAACTCACCTAAAGCATAACCCACAAGATCCCTATATCTGATGAATCGTTTACCGTCAATGAAATGAAACGAAGCCAAGAGCCAATTTGCATAGGCTGAGTAGAGCCCAACGGCTACTAGGCCTATAACACCCCATGTCCAACCCAAAGGAACCATTATAATGCTCGAGTAACTCAATATGATCCCAGAGTTGAACGTTGTCGCCAGCATGGTCCCTACTTGCAGCCATGAATCTGCGAGTTTAACCATATAAGATACAAGTTATAGCATATCTTCAAGAAGAGACTTCAACAAATTATTTACGCCAGATCATAAAAACCTCGATGCTGGTCGACTAGCTACGACTGATGCATGGAAGTTGATTTCTGGGTAAAGACTTTGAAGAAAGTTTTTCATAGAACAGATTACACATTTTGCAGTTGCTCTGCAATTTTTTCTTATATTTCAACTTTTTCTCAGGAAACAGAAAAAGATATATCAGTATTCATACCGTTGCCAATGGCATGCACAGAACTGAGACCTTTGTCAGGATTTTGATCGTCGCCTGGTTGGACTGATTCTATACTTAGAGTTTCCAAGTCTACAGCAATATTCTCTACTCTTCCCGACGTCGACATTATTGCATTCTGTGGTGAAGCTTGTCAACAGATCACAAAACCTGATAATTTACAAAATTACAATTTCAGTATGAGTCTAAGATAAAGAGCTGCCTGTACCTGTAGTGCCAAGCAAAATGCTTCCTATTTTATAGGCCATTCCCTAACCCTATGCGCTCACTTCCTCTTAAAAAGTGATAGATACGTCTAAAAACAAGTAGTCGGCCATCAAAGTCATAGATTGACTTCAGAATCCAACCTTACTGGCAGGGGGACGTATTCCTCTGTCCCAAAATACCTGACCCCTTGCATCCAAGCCATTCATCCATTCATTCAAGGCATTGGCAGGACAAGTAGATGATCGTGGCTATGGCTTGGCTTCTAATTTCTAACCAAAAAAAGGGTGGTCCTGCCGTCACGAAGTCCCTTTCAATGCATGTGTGATGTGACTTCTACTTATTATCCTTGTCTCATGTTAGGTGCCTCCACCCGCCTCCTAATTTGCCTCTTTCTAGTTTTTATTATCACTTCTTTTGAGTTAACATGTTCACGCATGTTACGTGAAATGGTCAATTCAGATGAGGTAGCCTCATTTTTTTCGTGTTTTGATACAAGGGAATGTATAACGCAAAAAAACCTAAAAAGATCTGCGCTGCACAGCTCCAGTCCTGTTCCTGTGGATGAGGTGGCCTCATTCCACACTGACAAATACATTCGTGAATTACATTCACAGGCAACTGTAAGTCTTCAAACCTACTATTCATCAGTGGCGCTGACTATAATGTTTGACAGGTAGGTGTCGTGGTTTTATTGTATTGCATTTGCAATCTCAAGCTTAGTTAAGGTCTAATCACCAAGGATAATAAGTAGAAGTCACATCACACATGCATTGAAAGGGGTCCAGATCTTCTGTCTAATTTTATTGTGTCTAGTGAATCTCAGTCATTCATTTATGTGGGTCCCGCGTAGATCCCGCATATAAATGCAGGTCCACATAAATAAATGACTGAGATTCAATGAACACAATAAGACACCATAAAATTAGACAGAAGGTCTTGTCTCCATTGGAAATAAGATCTTCTGTCTAATATTACTCTGTCTCATGAAATCTCAGTTATTTATTTT
>JANJEY010000007.1:56710659-56723436 GCA_024703695.1 Erythroxylum cataractarum
ACGAGCATCTAGTAAATTACTAAGCCCACATACAATATCAACACTAAAGTGACCATATTAAACTGACAATTTGTGCCAATTAGTAAATCATAACAGTCAAAATTATGACTTGGTTGTATGCAATAACTAATAAAGAATGCTTCAGTTTAAATGCGCTATTCATTTCCTTATTATAATGTCCTATGAAAATCGGAGCACATGTTGGAAAGTATAACTTATGGTTTAATTATCATAAATGTTTAGTATATTTCTTCTCTTATAACTAACCATAAACGCTAATTGTTACTTTTCTAATGGCAAGAAAAATGAAAATTTCAAAACGCTGAACTAATTGTTAGGATTTACATATCAGACTATCAGCTTAAAACATCATTTATAATCAATTCACATATTCATAAATTTATCATTACTATACCCACACTACGAACTTCAAAAGCATAGGTTGAGAAATCATAATAGACAAGTCCAAAGTAATGCAATTTTTTTTAAGAAACTAATTCCACCAACAAGTGACCTGAAATTAAATAAGCAAATTTATTAATAAATTCATTTGACTTAATCATTAATTTGAGATAAAATATTATGTAAACAAAAGTTGTACTAGGAAGATTATTGTTTCTATAGTTAAGTGGTAGGGATGGTGATATTTGTTAGCAAAAGATCTTTAATTCTAGGTTTGGTGATAACTAAGAGTAAATTAGCTTCATAGTTATATAACAAAATCCAATGGTGAACAAATTCCATAGTTACAACACCCTATATAGAAATAAACAAGTTATTATTACTTGAGAGTCCAAATTTCTGCGTACTCTAACATGTATGTTAAATTGCAAATTTGGAGACAAATTAAGAGTTTGATGGGAGAAAACAAAATGGTGTTGTCAGAGATGAGAGACAAGAAGATATACTGCAGCCAACAAAAAGATGGTGGGTAAACATTAAGCAAGGAATGAATGTGGCAGATTGGAGAAAGATGAACAAATAGGAGAAAGATGGGGAGGGTTAGGTTAGGTTTTCTTTTTCTTTTTTTTTAATATTAATTAATTTAGTTTTATTATCATTGGACATATAATTTCTCTTACATCTAGCATCTGACATGTAAACATCAACTCTATTAATAGAGATATTAACGTAAGGCTATTTTTATGGAAATTTGAAAGTTTGGATATTTTATTATCACTTTTTAAAATTTGGGCTATAATTATAAAATTATGCAAAGTTTGGGATTTTTGTATAATTAGCCTTTTAAAATAATTCCTATATAACACACATAAGTGGAATTTAAATAACTGTGTAATAAAATAATTGAAATAAATTAAAAACTCAATAAGAGAGAGATTATCAATATGAACATAGCTGGAAGCACGAGAACAAAGAGGCCAATGAAGTCCATAGGTGGGGTAGAGTGAGAAAGCTATAACAAACGACAAAGTATAAGAAAAGCATATGAAGAAAAACAATAAACAAAGTGGAGAGAATGTAAGCGGAACAAAAGTGATGCAAGAAATTAAAAAAAAAAAGTAGATGAGATATTAAACCATGAAAATGTTAGAAAGTTAGAGCAGGAATTGATCTCGTGTGTAGTTGATTAAGAAAAAAAATTTCATTAGATTTTTTGAAAGTCTAGGTTACTTTAAATTCTATAACAAGATTAATATGTAAATATAATAAGCATAAACGTAAATTATACCTTATTATATAGATAAATCTTTGTCTTATAGTTTTTCTCAAACACTTTATGTAAATGGCTTATAACAACTATTGTAGCTACACACATGTCTAACCTTTAATGATATCCATATAAACATGTTGAGAGAATTTTATAAGTAGTATAAAGAGTGTAGGCAAGAAGTCTAGCTTCTTTAAAATCTAAACCCATTTATAATAAGATTTGGATCTTTTACATGTTTAATTAAAATAAAATTTTAATTTCAATTAAACTTTAGTAAGAATTATAATTAAGTTTAGTTAAATAAAAATTGGGCCAAAATATCTCATATTTATTCCTAAATTTTATCAACCTTTAAAATCCAATTCAACTATTTTCAGTCGTTCTTTATATATAACTTATTAGGTTCTTAAATATATTAGTAATAAATATAAATTATACCTTAAATCGTACTTAGGAGTAGATAAATTGAACTCTTTTAATTTATTTTTAACTTTTTAATTAAATAATTTATATCCATTGATTAATATTGAAATTTAGTAACAAGTCATAACTACCTAAATGTTAGGAATGTAACAGTCTTTTTGACTAATCTTTTTGTATATGTTTTTTTGTATAATTCAATTATTTTATCATATAATATTTTGATTAGATGTAGAGCATGAAATTAATGTCTATTTTATTTGATATCAATCAATTTAATTCTCTAACATTAGTAATTATTTAATTAATGACATTTTAAAACTAGTTTTAAAATGTCATTCTGCTTTGGTAAAGGATTTTTTAAATTGATACTAAACGAGAAAATAGAATATTCTTTATAATCGCTTTAAGATGATGAATCATTTTTTGATAACTCAGTTACCTCCATATAGTTTATGTTATATCCAATAATTACTAACTGAGTACCCTTTACTAGAATAGATCATAAGTTGATTTATAATATGGAAATTCCTATATAAGATACTTTGGTGATGATTTCAAGTCAAAATATGACAGAGAATTTCTATAGATATACAAGTAATGTTTCAAATGAAATTCTCATATGAGATCAGTTCAATAACCTTATCCTTTAACAAGCATCCACAAGTTAGTTTAAATATCTCCTCCTTTAGTACATTAGATTCACTACTTCTTACATAAGGAAGAAACATAATATGTGCTAATTTAACAATATATTATGCCCAATCTCAATGAAAAAATTGATAAGAATAATTTAGAAATAATATATAAATTCGATATGAATTTTATAATTATGATCTCATCATAACTTCATTTATAATTTATATTTAGCTCATATATTTATCTTATACACTAGTTAATTAAATAAATATGCATATGATAAAAATGTCTTTAAATAATTATGTCATTAAAATTATAACCAACTAAGGGCATAAACCGAGAGGAGGCATAACAGATCATAATTTTTTAGTTGTATTTTCAACCATCATTATCGTTCTATATTTATTAACAACTTTTTATTGGCCAAGTTTAGTATTTTTTTGTTATTGGTTACTAATGACTTCACAAGAAGCATGTGAGATCTTCGTAAATGGGCATGCAAAAAACTGAAGCTATAGGATATAGAGAGAGAGCCATGAAATAGAAGATAGGCTACGAAAATAAAAACAAGGAGGGTAATGGAATAAAAAAAAGAAAAACAAAGATAACAGGGAGGAAAGAAAGGCACAAGTCATTATAATGTAACATATAAGGAAGGGAACTCGACTTGTAAACAACTTAGCATGTGAAAACAACACAATAAACAATAATGAGAGAAGCTCTTACATCTCTCTTACATTTCGTTCTCACATCCCAACCCTAACCCTAGATCTGCTCCATTTCAACTTTCATTTTCCATTCCTCCATTTCGAGTTCCCTCTTTTCCATCAACTTTCTCTTGATTCCTTCCAGCATTTTTTCTCCTTTAATGAACTGTAAAACAAAAAATCATTTGATTCCATTTAATTTTTAAACTAAAATGGAGATAGACTTCCCACCTCTATCCCAACCATCATGTTTCTCTCGTCTAGTCCATCATCCCCTTCTCAACTTGCTAAGAATTTTGCACCCCACTCTTCTTCTCCATCCCACTCTACAAATTAAACTATCCTACCCTTAGCCTTTGCCATTCATCCTCCTAACGATTCTGCTCCATTTGACAATGTGTTTCAACATATTAAAGGGGCTAAAAGGACATGGAAACAGGTTGTAGGTGACAATTCTGACTCTTCCTTGATCTACTGTCCACCTTTTAAGATTGAAGGTAAGCTAATGGTGGCTCTAAGTCTAGACATTTTGTAAGAAGCAACAAGGACATGGGATGCTACATTTGTTGGTTTTTTATGGATAAACGACCTGCTTTTCTTGTGATAAAATCATGGACCTCGAGAAATTGGAAAGGTAGAGGACTAATGAAAGTTATGCTAACTGAGGAAGATAACTTAATCTTTACCTTCTCCTCCAAATCGGAAGGTCGAAAGGTAATTGAAGAAGGACCTTAGTACATCTCTCAACTTCCTTTATTTCTTCAAAATTGGCAAACGAGCATAGGGCTAGAGAAAATTAGATTGAAAAACATTCCTTTATGGGTGAATATTCATAACATTCCTCTATGGGTGAATATCCATAACATTCCTCTATGGGTGAAAAGCTAAAGGTTTGAGTATGCTATCTACTTACTTGGGAAAACCAATTTATATGGATGAAAACACTTCTTTGAGAAAATGAGTTAGATTTGTATGATTATGTGTGAGTATGGATATTTCTAAGGAAATGAAAGACAAAATTCCTATCCTAAAGTTGGCCGATGGGTATTCTCTAGAGAAGACAAGGCATTAGTTACATACCAATGGAAACCTTCTCTAAAAGCACAAGGTAAAGAATGGAAACTAACAGGGAGAGTTTTCATTAGAGGAGACTATTGGGAAGTGATAGGATTGGAGAAGTTTAATTTTGAAGACAATAAAGAGTTGGTGGAAGTAGAGCAGGTATTAGATATCCATAAAAGCCTAGTTAGGTTGGTTCAGGTTGAAAGGGAACCACCTATAAAAGGTAAGAGTGTCCAAGTGGATAATCTTCCAGATTCAGTTCAACCGACAGAAATTCAACAGAAAACTTTAAGTGCCTCAAATAAATCATTAGGGAACCAGCAGGAAAATGAAATGGATATTAGTGGAAATAGTCCTTACCATAAAGACCATGAACTCCAACTAAATGAGCAAACTCAACAGCTGGAAGAACAATAGAGAGAGAGAGTTACTCAAGAGGAACAATTTGAACAAGTAATCTCTCAGAAGAGCAACATAAACAATAGGAAAGGCTCCAAAAGGAAAAGTAATCTCATATGACTCTTATATTCTAGAATGTAAGAGGAATAAACAACCCTTCTAAGCTTAATGCAGTAAGGGATTTTGTTTTAAAGGAAAAGCCTTCATTATTTTGTTTATTGGAAACCAAAATTAGGGAAGCAAACCTAAATAAATTAAGTTGTTTGGGTAGGAAATGGTAGTTTTGCAGAAACCACAAATTTCATGCCTATGGAAGGATTATTATTGTTTACGATGGAGATCTTTTGGACGTGGAAGTTCTGGAAACCAATAAGAAATTTATTCATACAAAGCTTAACTTCAAAATGGAAAATACTTATGCTTTAGCTACTTTTGTCTATAGTTTTAATATAATGTTTCAAAAAATTGACCTATGGACTTCCCTTCTTCCCTTCGAAGACATAAAGCTTTAGTTAGAGGTCCATGGATAGTTAATGGAGATTTTAACGCCACCCTATATAAATCAAAGGCAAAAGGGAATTGTAACCTACTCAATTACACCTCTGATTTGTTTGATTGCATGTAGGATGTAAAATTAATAAATTTAAAATCTAAAGATCTTAGGTTCACTTAGTCCAACAAACAAAGCTCTAATTGGTTCAATCGGAAAAAGCTAGATAGAGCTATAATGAATGTGGACTAGTTAACTTCCTTTTCAAAAAGTTCAACCAATTTCTTAAACCCAAGAATTTTTAATCATACCCATATCTAGGTTTATAATTTGTTTAAAATGACTAGAATTTATCACCCTTTTAGATTCAACAATTTTTTAGTTAATAAGGAGGGCTTTCAAGAAGCAATTACTAAGGGATTGGAGTATGAGATCTATGGTTCTAAGTAGTTTAATTTTTTGTAAAAGCTCAAGGCTATTAAATAGGAATTGAAGATGTTAAATTTAAAAAGAGATCAGAATTCCACAAAGGAGATTGAAAGAGCAAGAAACAAGCTATTGATAATTTAGAAATCTTTGGCAACTAACCCTACTAATTGTACATTAGCTATAGCTGAGAGGGAAGTCCTTAATACCTACTTGCAAATATGGGATAACCATTGTTCTTTATTGAAGAAAAGAGCCTAAATTAGTTGGATTAACGATAGGGACAAATGTATGAAATTTTTGTTTCAATTCAGCGAAAGCTAGGAGAAATGTCAACAAAATCACCTCCATGAAATCCAAATCTGGGGAGATTTTATCTAGGCAAGATGAAATTGCAAAGGAAGTTAGGAATTTTTATCAAAATCTCTTAGGCATAGAAGGTCATTAAGTGGTTATTGGCGTGGATCTTAGACAATTTATTACAACCAAGATTCCTGAGCATGAAACTTCTTTGCTAATTAGACCTGTCACGGATCATGAAATAGAGATGGTGGTTTTTAATATGAATGGTTCTAAGGCCGTGGGTCCAGATGGCTTGAATAAGCTTTTATATCAAAAAACTTAGATTAACATAAGGAGATTCGTCAAAGATGTTGTATAGGAGTTTTTCCAAAATGATGTCTTGCTTAAGAAGATTAATAAGACCTTTTTATGTTTAGTCCTTAAGAGTTCCAATCCGGCCACTTGGAGTGATTTCAGACCTATATCATGATTAATTTCCTCTATAAGATCATCACCAAGATTTTTGCAAATAGGTTGAAGGATGTTCTTCACTTACTCATCAGTGAGAATCAAGGTGCTTTTATGAATAGTAGACATATTGGAGATAATATCCTTTTATTGTAGGAGTTTTTGAAAAGATACACTCGAAGTAGAAGCCCTCAAAACAACACTATTAAAGTGGATAGACAAAAAGGTTTTGATAGTGTTAACTGGAGATTCTTGTTACAGATTATGGAGGTTATGAAATTTCCCTATAAGTTTATAAAATGGGTTTAAGAATGAATTACCATTGCCTCATATGGATTATTGATTAGTGGAAGCCCTACAAAGATGTTTAAAGACAAAAAAGGACTTAGGTAAGGGAATCCTCTTTCTCCTTACCTATTCCTTATTTGCATGGAGGTTCTGATAAGATATTATCTTGACATGTTATTTGATATTATCTCCTTTCTTTTATATTTATTTTAGTGCTTATATATGGAAATCAATGTTTATTTTGTTTTAGGAGATGAAAACTGGAGATTTCATTGTATTGGGACTCTATTGATGATAATAACAAATTATGGATAGAGTGAAGAGATTGATGTAGTGGATAAGAATGATCAATTGAAGAGTTAGAATTCGACTGGAAGACTTCACCTTAGCCTTATTATAAAGGAGTTTTATTTTGAATTTGTTTTAGATAGACATCTTTACAAGCTAAATTTAGATTATGATTAGATTAGAAAACCCTATAAAAGGGATGTTTCTCACAATAGAAGAAGATTCTTGTTTCTTACATTTTTAGCAATTCCTAGTCTTTCTTATATTTTTGTTATTAGAGCGAAAGTCATGTATGGTTAAACTCATCGTTCTAATTCAAGAGGATTCAATACTTTGATTGTAACTTTGTGAGGTTTTATGTTTCAAACTTTTATTCACATTTTAATCAATTATTTCTTATTTTAAGTTTCCATATTTCATGAATGATTGATATTCGATTAATATGAAAATATAATTTAATATTGATTATTCTATCGTTATCTAGGAATTCAGTGATTTGTAATTTTCATGAAGGATTGGTACAAGTAGCAAATATGTTATTTATGAAATTTCATATTTAACTTATGATAAACAAGAAAACTAAATTGAATAATTGCAACTATCTCGATTATTTAATTTAGGATTTAGTCTTTTTCACGGAGCTTATTGCTATCATTTATTTGATATGGAATGTTATTACACTTAGTCAATAGATGATAAGTTTTGGTTTGGATGTTGGGTTTGAACTAATTAATTTAAAAAAAATTGAGACTTATTATGGCTATCCTAATATGTTTTGCACTAACTGCTTGAATCATGAAAATATTCTTTTTGAACCAATGATCAATGTTACAATTAGATGAGATATTTCCTTTAAATCAAAGTTTGGTAATCTAGACTTTTTTGTATTTAAATTCAGTTGATTTAATTTGTTTTCATATTATTTTTAGTTAATCTGTTTCTTAATCAAACCCCCTATTTAATTTTATTGCTTGAAATTAAGAAACTAGTGTTTAGTTCTTTAGGGATTCAACCTAGCTCTACAAGTGCTACAAAAGTTTGAAGAATCGGTATTAGTTTGGGGGCTTCGACAACTCGATCAAAATTTGGCATTGTTGCCAGGGAATTATTTCAAAATTTTTAATTCTTTTCATTTTTATTTTTACATTTATTGCTAACCTCTTGTCTTGTTTGACTCTTGCTTTTCATATAGGTAAATTGTAATATAATTTAGAAATTGAGAAGACAACTCGTCGTTTGAGAAAAGATACTAAGTAAGGAAGTGGTCATTCACCTTTAGATGGGAAATTTGAAGTAGATTTAACAATTGGTGAAGACTCTAATTTCCATGAGGCAGATGAAAAGATGACAATCTCAACCCGAGAACATTGAGGGAGTTAGCGACACCGAATTTGAATTAACAACCTTTATACATTCAATTTATAGATGTTAAGGTAGATTTTGAATTGAAATCTAGTTTGATTCACTTACTGCCTATTTTTCGTGGTCTTGTAGGTGAAGATTCGTAAAAACACCTGAAGAAATTTCATGTTGTTTACTCTGAAATCAAGCCATAAGGGGTGACAAAAGAACAAATTAATCTCAGGGCCTTTCTGTTCTCATTGAAAGATAAGGCAAATGATTGGCCATACTATCTTCCCTGACTCTGTGACAATGTAGAATGAGATGGAAATAATGTTTCTAAAGAAGTTCTTTTCTGCATCAAGACAACGAATATCAAAAAGGAGATATGTGGGAAAAGACCAATTATAGGAAAAACATTATATGAATATTGGGAAAGTTTTAAAGAGTTATATGCCAGCTGTCCACATCATCAAATTCCTGATCAACTTCTGATTCAATACAGTTACGAAGGACTATTGCCAATGGATCGAAGGATGGTCGATGTAACTAGTGGAGGAGCTCTGGTAAACAAAACACCTGAGGCAGCCACACAACTAACAAGTATGCTTATTATTCAACCACTAAATTGGGATGTTCCAATCGAGATCATGTATAATGCTAGCAATTATGTAGTGGGAGTTATTTTAGGCCAAAAGATTGAGAAAAGAAGCCACATTATCTTCTATGCTCTTAAGACATTAGACGTTGCACAGTTCAATTATTCTACAATTGAGAAAGAGCTTTTAGCAATTGTTTCATTTAGATCTTATCTATTTGACTTTAAAGTTATTGTTTATAATGATCATGAAGCATTGAGATATCTTCTGGAAAATAAGAGTCCAAACTGAGGCTAATACAATGGATTCTACTACTTTAAGAGTTTGATTTGAAAATAAAGGATCAAAAAGGTGCAAAAAATTTAGTGGCAGATCACATGAGTAGGTTAGTAAGAGATGAAGAGATTTTACCTATTTATGAACTTTACCTTATTACATTAGTCAGTCTATAAAGGAAAAGATAAGAAATGAGGCAAAATATTATATGTAGATGAACCGTTTTTATGGAAGTTTTGCTCTGACCAAATTATAAGGTGTTGTGTTCCAGAAAATGAACAAATTTTTATCTTAGCTTTTTGTCACAAAAATGCATGTAGTGGTCACATTGGCCCCAAAAGAACTACTAGGAAAGTTCTGGATAGTGGACTATATTGGGAGACTTTATTTAAAGATGCTTATGTGTTCTGTAAAAATTGTGACATATGTCAAAAGATAGGTACGTTATCTCATCAGAATCAAATGCCTTAAACCCCAATTCTTATAGTTAAAATATTTTATGTATGAGGTATTGATTTTATGGGGCCTTTCCCTTCATATTGTGGATTTTCTTACATACTTTTGGCTGTTGATTACGTTTCCAAAAGGGTGGTAACAAAAGCCACTAAAACTGACGATTCTGTAACTATTGCAGGGTTTATAAAAACTAACATTTTTAATACATTTGGAATCCCACATGCCATCATTAATTGATCAAGGAAGTCTTTTTTCAATAAAGTTGTGGCAAAGCTATTTAGAAAATATGGAGTGCATAATCGAGTAGTCACTGCCTACCATCCGCAAATAAATGGACAAGCAGAAGTATCGAATAGAGAGGTGAAATCCATCTTAGAAAAGAATGTGAATCCTAGTCGAAAGGATTGGAGTTTATGACTGGATGATACTCTATGGGCATACCGTATAGCTTACAAGACACCAATAGGAATGTCTCTTGATTGATTAGTTTTTGGTAAAGCTTATCATCTATCGGTGGAAATTAAATATAGAGCCTATTGGGCGGTACAACATTACAACGTAGAGGAAACAAGGTTGGATGCTTACGGAAATTTGAAAATTTACAAATAGAAAACCAAGTTGTTCCACGATAATAGGATCTTGAGGAAACAATTTAATGTAGGACAGAAAGTGTTACTGTATAATTCTCAGTCAAAGCTTATGCCGAAGAAGTTATGTTCTAGATGGCTTGTTCCATCTGTTATTACTAATATCGTTTCTCACGGTGTAGTAGAAATAAAAAAAATTAGAGATTGGAAAGATTTTTAAGGTTAATAGACATAAATTGAAACCATTCTATGAGGAGATGAGCATTTTCAGTGTGGTGAACATTGATTTTGAGAAGAACCGGCCCTGTCAAGCATAACGACGTTAAACAATTTCGCTTTTCAGGAGGTAACCTAAAATATGATAGTTTTATTTTACTTTGTTGTTGTTCTTTTTAGGATGCATTTGTTTGTTTTTAAACATAAATTATTAGCTAAAAAAATTTCAGACTACTAAATCTCATAAGGCGAGATCTCGCCTTATATGATTTGATGTTCTAGAATGAGGATCTTAAAATTCCAGACTACTAAATCGCATAAGGCTATGCGATTTAATGTTAGAGTTTGATACTCTAATATTTAAAAAAATAGAAAATAAAAATAAAAACAAAAAAATTATAATGTTTTATTTATTATTTCCATTTTTAACCTTATTATTTATTTATTTTTTAAAAATCGTAATTTTTTTCTTTATTATTTCCCTTTTTACTTTATCAATATTTATTTAAAACAAAAAAAACAAGACAAACACATAAAAAAAACTTATTCTTTTCTTTTTTCCTTGTGGGACAACATACCAACCCATCATTCCTCAACCACACCCAGCCTCACCACCTCTCTGCCACACACACACGCAATCCACCCCCTCCCAACGCTAGTAACAAACCCACCAGCACACACGCAGCACGCCCCTCCCCCCCTCTCCCCCCTTATTGTCGCAGTCTCACTCACGCAGCTCTTCTCCACATCACTCATGCATCTCTTCACCCACGCATCACACAACTCCAACCCATGATGCAACCTCAACATACCCACATCGCACCCTCACCACACCATTTGCTTCCACTCATGCAGCCTCAGCTTCCGAATGCTACCAGCAAACCCACAGATCTCTCTTCCTCTCACGCAACAATCTCCCACCAACCCTCTTCATCAAAGCAACCTCACACTACATAAGACTCATACAACCACTGCACAACACACGCAGCACTAGTAGCTCTCACTAAACTATGATACATCTTTCAACTACACGCACACCTCTGTCCTGGATTTAGTGGTATTATTGTTACTGTGTTTAATTACTTTTTTAATTTTATTTTCATTTTTGATTAATTACTGGTAGTTGATATTGCTTTTAGTTTAATTTTAATTATTATTCAGTTGTTATTAATTTTATTCTTTTTCACATAATTTTTGTTTATCTTCTTTAGTGTAATGAGACATTCTAAGGCTATAACTAAGACTGCAGCAAAAGGCAATTCATCGATGAATGCCAAATCAATTGAAAGTTATGAAGCTGGTAACAAAAGGAAGCATACGCGGATTGCGAAAAATACTTTGGTTTTACCACCTACTGAGTCAGATTTATGTGGATGTCTCACTTTCAATACCAAAGAGCGAAGACAATGGTATACTGTTATTAAAACTCGACATATTGTTGCAGGTAAGTATGTACATTACCTTTCCTTAGAAGAATTGGATATTAAGGAAAAATTTGACGATTTGCTTATCGATATGAGTTGGTAGTACTTGGCATTGATTAATTGTCCAGTTTTTATTGAATTAACTAGAGAGTTTTGTGATTCAATACAAATTAATAGGAGTTGAATTTAAATAGAGTGTCACTGAGTTTAATTTAGGCATAGGGTTAATAGATGAAATTATGCTAATTTGACTCTTTATAAAGAATTTGTCGTGGACTATAGTGAGTTCAACTCTTTTCAAACATAGAAAACAATGTCTTCTGATCTTTTTCCTTATAATCCCAGTCAATCTAAGGGTAGTGATCTCAATAAAATGGAGTGGATTTATATGCAGTGTTTCTTAGCCTTTCGTTATTTTGGCTGAAAGGCTACTGCATGTACATGTACTAAGGTTGAATTGTTCTTTCTTTAGTGTATGGTGAATAAAGTGTGTGTCAATTTAGGTGCTTAGTTGGTGATGCAATTTAACACTGTTTTATCTTCAAACAAACATTTATGTCTTAGTTCTTTTTATCACTCATTTAGCTATTAATTTGAATTTGCAGGATTTGATTGACACTGTCAGCCCCAAATTTTTTTAATTAAGCATGATTAGATTGGTTTAGAAATTTAGTTAGCATTATGTGAGATGATAGAAATTAAATAAGGAAGCAATAAATAGCAAATGACATAAATTG
>JANJEY010000007.1:56738079-56753509 GCA_024703695.1 Erythroxylum cataractarum
ATAAAATTTAATTATAAAAGTACATATATTAAATTATTCATAATTCTTATTAGTAATTAATATTAAATAACTAAATAATATATATTTAATTAATTATAAATTAAATTTTAACAAAAAGCTCAATTAGAAAACAAAAATTAGTTTTTTATAGTTTTGATTAATTAAGAGACTAGAAGGAACAGAAATCCAAAACTCAAATAGATAAAATATTTTATTAAATTTAAAAACAAAAAATAAAATCTGAAAAGAAGCAAAAAGGCTCTTACCAATTAGCTAGCATACAGATTTGTACTCTTTCAATACAAAAGTTTGTAATAAATTATATGCAATTTGAGCACAAACTTGTATTGTATTCACTTGATAGGCTCATATTACGAACCGGTGACTCGCACATAATAAAGAGGGAATAGACTCGGGAGTTTGAAACCTTGTACTAGAACTTACGCTCATTCTTGACAGATATATTAAATCGTATAGAGTCGACAAACGCGTTAGTTCATTAAAAATTCATTCATGAAAAAAAAAAAATAGAAAACGAATATATTAAAACAGTAAAGTACTAATAATTAAACTTATATAATTAAACTCGAGGAACAAAAATACTTGTGCAAAAGATGCATCTGATATTGTAAACTCTACATTGGTCTTCACAAAACAGTCCTGATCTTATGGGAAAGGAATCGACTTCGAGATTTTGTTGAAGTTCTACAATTGAATTTGTATCACCGATGCTATATTAAGAAAGACAAAACATTAATGTAAGTAAGTGTTGTATTCGTTACATAGTTCCCTGCTTCCTGATTTCCATCTGTGCATTTATCATTAAGTGAAAGAGGACTAACGCCAGAAGTTTGGCTTAATAGTTCTTTACGTGAACTATCTAACCCATTGTCATGTCTACACTGCACAAGAAAAGGCTCACATGTCATGCTGGAAAGAGTTGACCTCTATCATCGTACGAAGAAGATTAGGAGATATCAATCGTATCATTATTAATTTTATAATGCAAGCTGTTTGTCGAATTTCTGATATAAATAGGATGCTGTGCTCAAAACTAGCTAGTTACCACCAACTAGCTAATATCAACCTTGAAGTTTTGGCGGAAGAGATGGTGAGGAAGGCCACTTTGTTGACTGCTCTCATATGGCTTCTTGTGGTGGCATCCATAGCCATGTCCGCAACTGCCACAGCAGGCCCCCGTCTGAAATTCAATGAGAATTTAGAATTCATACCTGGTAATAATCCTTCAAGTTTTACTGCTGTTATTGTATCGTAACACCTGTTTGGTCAACAATGGATTCCATAATGTGAATGCTCAGGTTGCATATAACAAGTTCAACTGTTGGATAATGTAGGTTGTAGTTGCTGTGAGTTCACTGGGACGCTGGAAAACCCAAGATGTGGGAGAGTTTGCTGCGGTGATGGCTGTAATTGTTGAAGATTCAGTTTGATGTTACTATGGCTCCATCTTTGGTGTTTATCTTCAAGTTCACTAAGTGAAATTAATAATGGCTTCACCTAGTATGCAAGACACAGAAGTTCCCTAGTAATCTTTTTCTGCTGCTTGTTTATGAATGTTTCAGATACCATGTACTTCACGTTTCCTATCAACAATAAAGCATTGACCTTCAATGAATGCTTAAAGCATAGAATAATGGCCGTAAAGTTGTATCAGCACAACTTTTTCCCAGAATCTGGTAATTACTATTCAATGTTTAGATTCCTACATATCATGGCGACTAAAGGACAGAGTATGAGCGCATATCTTTCGAGACATATGAATGATTCGTCAATATGAAAGTAAACATGTTAAATATGATTTCTAGATGGGATAACCCTGTACAATAAGTTTAGTAAACACGTTAAATATGATTTCGAGATGGGATAATCCTGTAAAATAAGTTTACTTCTGGCTTCTGCAAAATGTTATCACATACAAGTAAAATAATTTCGTTTTGAACAATGCCAAACGTCTATCCTACCCAATGATCTAAGTTTAATGCTAATAGTTTCAGTCTTTCAGAAGTAGGGACCATTGAAAAACCCACTTGATGAAGCTTCTTCTCACATTAGGAAGTGTTGAATATTGGCTCAAATGAAAAGTCAGAAATTACAGCTACTTTCTGTGATCAACAATGGTGGCTCAACAATGGTGGCTTGGTGTTTTTTCGGTAGATTTCGGCAGTACAGCTAGCTTTCAGATCCATTGTTCACACCCACTGAATTCTCTATAAATAGGAGGAAGAACAATGAAGAGAGAACAATGTTTTTCTGTTGTGAGAGGAGAGCAGAAGAGTGTTAGTGAGAGAGAGCAAAATTTTCGAGAGAAAGGAGAGAGAAGAATAGTGAGAGGGAGAGAGAAAAGAAAAAGTATTTACATATTTGTTTTTTTATTTTCTCTTTTCTAGTAGGAGCTTGGGTTATTTTGGGTCTCTTGAAAATTGAGTGATAAACACTATTGTATGCTCTCATTGTTATAGTGAAATACTCAGTCATCTCCAAACTGGATGTAGGCATTGCCGAACCAGTATAAAAATCTTAGTGTTCTTGTTGTTATTTATTTTGCACTCCAAATTTATTAACGTTTTCGCACAACAATAATCGTCAATAATCTTTCAATGTTTTGGTCTGAAGGTGAAAGAGTGAACGTGATTACTACTGGGCCATAAAAACTTTGTGCATGCACAAGTAGCACAAACGATCAAAGCGATAAGGATCGTGTTCTTGCAGCAGCTAGTACTGATGGCTGTAGAAATAGGTTACAGATTGCAAAGAGGGTGTGAGAGAGATTGAGTGACAGGAAATTAGGAAATTAGGTTTGAGAGATCAATTGTGTTATTCTCTCAAAAATGAAACGATCTCATTTTAGTTCTATAACGAAACAATATCGTTTTGTTAAGCAAATTCAAATCTACTGATTGACTTGTCTGATTAATGATGGTTATTGATACGTGACAGTACTACGTCAGCAAAGATAACGATAAAATTAACGTTGGGTTAGAATTAAAATAAATTAAAAAAAACAGATCTAGATCATGGGTTAGTGCGAGAAGCTATCCCCTCTCTCTAGACTCCCTCTCTAGATTTTTGAATCCTTTCCCCCCCTCCGACCATGACTGAGCCAGATCCTACCCCTCTCGCTGATTCCCCCCCCCCCTTTCTTCTACACCTTCTCAACCCCCTCCTAACCCCACTCTCGCTGCTGTCCTTACTCGCAAATCTTAGAAGCAGGTAGTCGATGATTCCATTCTGACTACTCTAAGCTATACCCCCCTGAGTGAAGTCGTCGGGAAGCTCATGGTTTCCCCTGACCTGGCTACTCTTCAAGCGGGCGCCAACTCCTGGGCCTCTACTCTTGTTGGTTTTTTCCTTGATAAACGTCCAGCCTTCCCTCTCATTCAACGTTGGGCGATTAGATCTCGGAAGTCCAGGGGCCTCATAGATGTCCTTCTCTTAGAAGATAATCTCCTTCTATTTTCCTTCTCCTCCACCTCAGCTGCTCACAAAATCCTTGAGGAAGGGCCTTGGCATTTCGGAAGTCAGCCTCTTTTTCTCCAACTATGGCAATCGGGTCTTACATTGCACACTATCAAGGTACATAGTTTGCCGATCTGGGTTAATTTCCACCAAGTTCCCCTAGAGTATTGGACGACGCAGGGACTCAGTCACCTTGCAAGCTTCATCGGCAAGCCACTCTGCATGGATGAGAACACATCTCATAAGAAACGTATTGGCTATGCTCGAGTATGTGTAAGTATTCCCCTTTCCAAGGATCTCCCTTCCAAAATCCTTATCATGCATCTTGGAGAAGGAAGTACCTTATGGGAGGACAACATAGCTATCTCTTACCATTGGAGGCCCCCTCTCAAGCCTTCTTTGTCGATTTGGAAACCCATGGGGAGGCTCTTTACTACTAGTTGCTACTCTGAATTGATGAGTCGTGCCGAGCCTTCTCCTAGAGGGGAAGGCCATTTGTGTTCTACTGGCACCTTAGACTCCATCGTCAATGGTTCTGTGGAGCTCGAGTATGCTCCGCTTTTGGTGTCTTCTGGGGTTAGTCACTCTGCGGATACCTCTATTGTTGTTCCTCCTAGGGAGAATGGCCACTCGACACCCTTAGTTCCAACCACCAATACCACAGGGGGTCTCGATTCTAGTCTGACATCGGTGTCTGCTGAGGCTCGTCAAGCTGAGGCTACCTCTCTTGCTGTAGTGCTTGCTCTTCCTCCACAATATGTGTATGCTCCTTCTAGGGCGCCTGTTGTTTCTTAGCTGCCCGAGAATACTGATTTTGCTTTAATTCCGCGCTCTTCTCCACCTAATTCTCTCGAGGGGGTGGTCGTTACAAGCATAGCTCCTTCTGGCGTCGTTGTGTCCACTGAGCCTTCTCTCGATCCTCTAGTTTGGGCTATCCTGGGACCCTCCTCTCCTTGCACTTCTACCGCCGAGAGTAGCGGCACTGTCTCTACTAGAAAATCCAAAAGAGGCAAGAGTAAAGGCCTCACCCCCTCTGCTTCTTAATATGTCGATTTTGGCTTGGAATGTCCGTGGTCTCAATCTCCCTTCTAAGTTACAAGCTCTTAAAGACGTGGTGCTCCGAGAACGACCTGTGTTGCTTGGTTTACTTGAAACTAAAATCAGATTGGCGAATCTTAATAAACTCCAAATTTTGGGCCCTCAATGGAGTTGGATTTCTAATCACCATCATCATGCCTTTGGAAGGATTATCGTTTGTTTCAATCCTACTGAAGTTAAGGTTGACATAGTTGAAGCTACAGATCATATTATGCACCTTCGAGTGCTGATTTTGCAAGGAAACCTTGATTTTTTTGTTTCCTTTGTGTATGCCAGCAATTTTGAATTTCAGCGCCGGGATTTATGGACTACCATCCGCCATGTTAGTAGTTCTGTTTCTAAACCTTGGCTTCTATGCGGGGATTTCAACACTACCCTCTATTCTTCAGAAGCTCAAGGTAATATTAGTCTTCGTACTTTCTCCTCTAACTTTTTGGATTGCTTGGAGCAGGTGGGTTTATCTGATCTTAGTTCTGCTAGTCATTTCTTTACATGGTCTAATAAGCAAAAGGACCGATGGTTTATTCGCAAGAAGCTCGATCGATCACTCGTCAATAATCATTGGCTACAGTCTTTCCCTAGCACCACGACTCTATTTTTAGACCCTCTTTTTTTAGACCACACTCCCATACGGATTTCCAATTTGCTTCCAACTGTGGCTGCTCATTACCCATTTCGATTCAATAATTATCTAGTTACAGATCCTGACTTTGGGGATGCTTGCATGCGTGGTGTTACACATGAATGTCGGGGGACCAAGCAGTTTGTCTGTTTTCATAAATTGAAAGTTATTAAGCAGACACTTAAAATTCTTAAGGCCTCTTAGGGGTCCACCCTTGAAGCTATCAGTCAGACCAGATCTGAGCTCACTCGAGTGTAGACGCTCTTATCGGATACCCCAATGAGCCAGCTTCTTATTGATCAGGAAAAGCTCGCCCTTGCTAATTATCTGCAGGCTGTTAGCAATCACTCCTCTCTTCTGCAGCAACGAGCTAGACTCAATTGGCCATCAGGTGTACTCAGTTTTTCTTCCACTCAATTCTTTCTAGAAGGAACCAGAACAAGATTCATTCCATTTCTCATTATGGTAATGTCATCCATGATCTGATGGCTATTAGGGAAGCAACTTTGGACTTTTATCACAACCTTCTTGGTACTGTCGATCGTATTTTCGTCTCTTCTATAGATTTGCAATGTCTTCATCTTAAGCAGGTTTTACCCTCTGTTTGTCCTCTCTTAACCCGACCAGTGGAAGATAGAGAAATTGAGGCTTGTGTGTTTAATATGAATGGCAAGAAAACTCCTGGGCCTGATGGGTTTAACGGCTATTTTTACCAACATGCGTGGCCTACTATTGGTAGTTTTATTAAGAAAGCCATCCATGAATTCTTTCGTACTGGAATTTTGCTGAAGGAAATTAATCGTACTTTCTTATACTTGATTCCGAAAGGATCAACTCCAACCTCTTTTGCCGACTATCGTCCAATCTCATGTGCTAATTTTCTTTACAAAATTATCTCTAAGATCCTTGCTACCAGATTGAAGGAAGTTCTAACTCCATTAATCAGTGCTAACCAAAGTGCTTTCTTGTCAGGTCGTTATATTGGGGACATTTTTTTAATTGTTTAAGAGCTTCTGTAGGGTTATTCTACCTCTTCGAGCCCTCCTAATTGTACATTGAAGATTGATTTTCATAAGGCCTTTGATAGTATTGATTGGGGCTTCTTGCATGCCATGCTGGAGGCCTTTGGCTTTCCGCCTCAATTTACCCGGTGGATCATAGAATGTATCACTTCGACATCTTTTTCGGTTTTGATTAATGGTGCCCCTACTCGATCTTTTAGCGCTGCTAAGGGCATTCGCCAGGGGGATCCTCTTTCCCCATATATCTTTCTTCTCGTCATGGAAACCCTTAATGCTTTTATCCGACATGAAACGTTATCTAATCCCCGATTTCGGTATCATTCCAAGTGTAAGCCTCTCAGTATTACTAACTTATGTTTTGCAGATGACCTCATCTTATTTTGCAAGGCAGATTTGGAGTCTATTCGGACTTTTATGCACACCCTCAACCATTTCAAACAACTTTCTGGACTGCAGCTCAATTTGCTTAAAAGTCATTGTATTTTGTCAAAGGGTGCGGCGTCCATGGCCCCCTCGATTTCTACTATCATGGGTATGATGTTGAAAGACCCCCCTCTTCTTTATCTTGGGCTCCTATGTCCACTAAAAGGCTCTCCTATGTTGATTGTCGTCCACTCCTCGATAAGATTCAGCGGAGGATTAAATCATGGGTTAACAAATCTCTTTCTTATGCTGGTAAACTACAGCTTATTAAATCCGTCCTTAATTCCTTGCATGTCTACTGGAGTTCTCATATTTTTTTATCGCAAGGAATCATCAAAGAAATTGAACGGCTACTTTGAAGCTTCTTATGGAGTCATTCTAATGGCACCCGCGGCGCTTCCAAGGTAAAATGGTCTCATATTTGCTCTCTGAAGGCAGAAGGTGGTTTGAATCTTATGCCCATTAAACTGGCTAATCGCTCCTTGATTCTTAAGCGCCTTTGGTGGATCCTAGAGGATAAGAAAACCTTATGGATCCAATGGTTGCATACTTATTTCCTAAAAGGCCATGCTATTTGGGCGCTTCAGCCGAAAGCCAGTTTCTCTTTTTTTCTTAACCAGCTTTTGAAACTAAGAGACGATATTCTTCATGAGACTTCTTGTGTTATCAAGGACGGACATCGAATTTCTCTTTGGTATGATAATTGGGATAGTCAAGGTCCTTTAATCTCTTAGGTAACTCCTTCCCAAACTTCCCCACTGTTTCCTCTCAAAACACGTATGATTTCATTTATTGATGGGAACTCGTGGAAATTCCCACGCATTCTGCGCCATCTCCAACCTAGCTATTCTCCTACTCCTCAAGAATCTGACACTTTCTTTTGGAAGGGGACTCCACTGCCTAAGTTGACTAATCGCTTCATTTGCAACAATTTGCGTCATCGCCGACCCACTGTTCCTTGGGCACCTACGGTTTGGAGCCATTTTCTAACGCCCCGCATCTCTTTTATTTTCTGGTTAGCTATCCAGAATAAACTTTCGACTGCTGATCGTATTCCTTATGTGCAAATGGATCCTTCTTACCCGATGTGTTCCCTCCAAATGGAATCTTGTTCTCAACTTTTTTTTTTAGTGCCCCTTTACCTATTCTATTTGGAGAGCTATTTGTGGTTTATGCTGTTTGACGGATCCGGGGTCCACACTTATGACTCTCACTGGATATTTATCTTCTATTGCAGATTCTAACAAATCTATCCCTACTTATTGTTTTAGGGGTCTGTTTATATTCTCTTTGGCGAGAGCACAACTCTCGACGCTTCCAGAATACCACTACTACGAAGGAGAGTTTGATCCGCTTAATTTTCTCTGACATTCGGGCGTTAGTGTTGACTAAGAAAGTTCCTTGTAGCTCTAATGCTTGTCATGCCTTACGATTATAATTGCTAGATGGGGGTTATCTTTAGGCTCTTTTTTATGTGGTAGCTGTTTTTTTTGCTAACTCTTCTTCTGTGTTGTATATAATGAGTTTTTTCTTTTGTTGACCTTGTAATTTTTTCTCTATTTATACTAATTTTCCTTTTTCAAAAAAAAAACTTTAATTATTTTATTATTACTTTTTAAAATTTGAGTTATAATTAAAAATTATAAAAAATTTGAGTTTTTTAAGTAATAATAAAAAAAACGACTTTAATTAATGCACCGTGAGCATAAGCAATTAATGCAAGTTTAGAGCATGCTACACGGGTTGGTGTGCAAAACTTGTCAGTGAACCCTACACTTTAGTAGATTCTAATTACATTACCGGTTTTTTTAAATACTTAACCGATCAGTTTTTTCTTATAAAAGGTTATAAACTAAAATTGGACTGAAAATTATTCATATTTATTTTAGTTGAATCGACTGAATTGGTCTAATTTTAAAAATATTAATAAAATTAAATGGTTTAAAATTTTTATAATTAAATAAGTTAAATTGATTAAAATTTTTAATCATTTGTCAATACAGGTCGAAATATAGTTTTCAGCATATGTAACGTGAAATCAATGTTATTTACAAGTAAATCCATGTAGGATATTCAGAAAGCGGGTTTCAATTTCATACAATATATTCAGGTAAGCAAGTGATGAACCAGAATTTTGTTTCCATACTAAGCAATTGAGCCCTTTAATTGTGAATCTCGACTTGTTAAAGGAACATAAAGAACTCGAGTTTCGCTCCGGACGCTAATGGAACCATCCTGCTTCTTGTCAATGACATTAAGATCCTGAACCATTTCGCCAACTGGAATTACCATTCGACCACCAGGCTTCAACTGCTCAATAAGTGCCGGAGGGATCTCAGCTGCTGCCGCTGCTCCAACATAAATCGCATCATATGGCGCCGACTCTGGCCAACCTTGCCTTCCATCTACAGTCGAGAGCATAAACAGATAACTTGTTAGCTTTAGAACTTTGATTCCAAATTATGAACTCATCTGAGCACCTCAATTGCTCCCATTAAGCATGTAATTAAGCAAACTATGACCGAATTACTAATGTGTTAGAATGCAGATGATCTAGTTGCCATTTGTATGCAGGTTATTCCCCTATTTTTCCTTACTGATTTCCAGTGAAAGCCATGATTATAAAATTGAAAAAATATGGTTCCCCCGTCATAGCCGCTTCATTGATGTTAGATTACAACAGAACACTAGTGATTATCTTTTTGAAACAGGAATTTGCAGGTTTCATCACAGACCACCAACATGCACTGAGAGGGAACCCTCTTTCCACAACGGAGCTGCTGCACTTTTCACAATATTGTCAATTGAAGACGTAACCAGCTCAGTGATATGCTCCACTCCAACTACACGTCCTTGAGGCCCAACCATCAGTGCAAAGCATGCAGTCAAATAACCGGTTCCTGCCACGAAAATCTATCAGCAAAGTTATCAAATGGTCTTTTTCACCACACAAACAGAAACTCTTCAAAGGCACATAGTTAATAGAATGTGAAATGGAAAGCTGTTAAATTTCAACTAAAAAAGAAAGTAATATAGAGCTTAAACACCATTTTGTAGCATTGCTAAGTGATCTCTAAGCTTATGCAACTAAGTCCAAATGATAGTCCATACCATATGGTTAACATTCTATATCCTTTCCGAAGAATCATACAGAGGAAAAGCAAAAAAGAAAAGAAAAGAACCTGAGCCAACGTCTAAAGCACACATGCCAGGTTTCAAATGATCCTCCAACAGCTGAAGACACGTAGCATGCATATGAGGCGCAGATATAGTGGCATTATAGCCAATAGTCATTGCACTATCAAAATAAGGCGGGGTACGATCAGGAACAAACAAAGCCCTATCGATAGTTTCCATAACTTGAGAAACTTTCTTTGATTTGATCACTCCGCGGTCCTCCAAATGCTTCACCATCTCTTTATTCTTGCCAATGACTCCAATCGATAATCGCTGCAATAAAGATACCAACTTTGACCAAATCTCAGCACATGAGAATCACTACTAAGCCTTTACGTTTTTTACGTTCAAAATAAACACAAGCTACCAAGTAACGCCAGTTTCAAGAACCTCAAATCTTTAACGAAACAATCAATTTTAATACTGTTGAATCAAAGAAATGGATGATCTCCTTACCTCCATGGGTAAGAAGAAAGGGTTGCCCGTGAGGAGGGGGCAGAGGTCGGTGGTAGTCCGCTGCGGAGAGGGGCGCGGTGCACCGTTGTAATGGAAAACGAATCAAGAAACGCTTAGTACAGTTAAGCCAACTACCAAATACCAGAGGCTATAACTGGAGATGGTGGTAGCAGAATACTTGGCATTGTTTGCTTTCTATTTGTATTTATATATGGGGTTTCTTCTGGTCCTTCAAATTTTCTTTTTAATCTTTAGGTAAAATTCCGGATTTTTTTGATTTTATCAATATTGTAAAAATAAGACAAAAAATTAAATTAATAGTACAAAAGGTTTAATCAATATTAGACTAACATAAAATTAACTAAATAAAGAATTTAAAATATGATTAAAAGAATTTGTTCTTAACCATTAAAAATTTTGAAGTTTAATTGAAAAAAATTGTTTAATGAAAATTAATTAATATATTTTGATTTATAAGTACTTAATAATTAATAAAAATTGATAGATTAATTAATAAATTGATTAATTTTGACAACAAGAGCTGTTAAAATGAATCAAACTGAAAAGTTAAAAATTAAACTGAAAAGTTTGGATCGTTCAAGAATTTTACGATTGAATCGACTAAACTAATTAAATTTTTAATCATTAAATTTTACTAATTATCCCAAGCGATTGTTAATAATTGATTAGGTTTTATTTATGCTTATGGAATTGCTATAAAAAATGAGTACTCCATTTGTAAACTAAACCTTTATATTTTATGGAACTATTTTCACTTTTAATCTAATAAATACAATCTCTTTCAATCATATTTTAAATTCTATAATTTTATTTAATCTTTAGCCAATTTTAAAGCGATCTAATACCAGTTGAATTTTTTATACTTTAAATCTCTTGTGATAAAGTAAACACACACAAGAGGAGGGTGAATTGTGTGTGACTTGAAAAAATTTTTGCAAGTTATTTTTAATTCATATAAAGATAGGGGCTTGTTAAAATTTAAAAACAATAGGAGCCTGCCAGACAATGAAACCCTGTTAAACAATAGGAATCTGTTATATAATCGAAGCCTGTTAAACGATAGGAGCCTGCTAAATGATAAATCCAATAAAAACAATTTAAAACAAAAGATGCATGTTAAAATTGAAAAGAACCTCTTGCAAATTGAAAACAAAGAGGGCCTATTATAAAAATAAAGAAGTTTACTGCAAAAATAAAAACACAAACAATATATTGCAAAAATTTAAAAATTAACCAGGAGAGAGGAATGATGTAATCAATTTATATTAGTTCAGCTCCCTAAGCCCACATCCAGTACCCAATTATTCAACTTGAGTGTTTTACTAAAATCTCAAGTAGTAATTTGACGAGTCTCTTTAAACTCACAAGTACATATTTTTTAAGGTTTTCTAAGCTTCCAAACTAGTACGATTTAGCTAACCTCTACAAGCTCTCAATAGATAAAAATGTAATTTGCTCAATATGAGCTTCAATGATCTCTCTCAAAAAGAATTTTCACTTTCTACACCACAAGAGATTTAACAATGATATCACTTTCAAGAAAATTGATGTTGTAAATGTATTTCAAAAGTTTGATCTATTTTCGCAAAAGCAATGACTCTTCTTTAAGTAGACATTTCTTTCAACTAGTTGTTGCTTCACTTGCATCTTTAGTTAACTGAATGAATTTAAATCTGAATAACTTCGATGTCATCTTAGCCAAAAATCTTTCAGTAATTACGGAGCTAATATATGACCTTCATAAATAGTAGGATCCTTTCATATAAACCATTTATAATAAAGTAAGTTTGTAAAGAAGGTTCTTGCAAGAAAAGAAGTAAATTTTGTATGATGTTATTTCCTTTTGAGAATTAACCCGTCAACAATCAAAGGGAAATAACTCCAATGATAACAAGATTCTTCTAGATACTGTGAAATAAATAAAGTAAGTTCATTAAGAAAATTCCTACAAGAAAGGAAACATTTATTCTACAATTTTATTTCCTTTTGAGAATTAGACCATTAATTGTATAAGGAAATAAATCTAATTTGAATTTTGAAACATTATAAAAACATATAAAAAAGAAAATAAATAAAATAAACAAGTAATATGAAATAAATAAATAAAATAACTAAAAGAGCAAATGCTACAAACAAAAGCAATAAAATGACAAAAAAAAGAAGGAAAAGATAATGACCTCTTTATGTAGGATCTTTTACCTATATCTTAGTTTGTCAAAGTTTCCTCTTGAAGGCTAAGTCCTCCGTAAGTTTTAGTAAGGTCATATCACTCATGATCACTTCTCCTCAATTTTTCTTAAGTCTTTTTTTTTTCTTCTCTTATAGTTCCTAAATATAATCTCCTCACATCTTTTTACTGGAATATCATAATGTTTCCTTTTAACGTGTCTAAACCATCTAAGTCATATCTCCCTTGTTAGACATTGATTGGTACTTAATTGATTATGAATTTATTGCTTAACATTTAGTGATTATTGACATGAAATTGCTTAATATACTCACTTTGAATCATATGTGATTTTAGGCATAATTTGCAAGCAAAGAAGTTAAAGTAAGTCAAAAGTACTACATTTGGGTTATTTTTTTGAAGATTAATATTCACTTGTCTTTATAAAGTAAGAAGAAGAAAATTAATACAAGAAGAAGGCAAGAAAAAAAGGAAAACATAAAGAAGAAAATTCCAAGTTGCTAGGGCAAAGAAGTAGAAAAGTTATGCATAGAATACATGTAATTTACGTGAATTAACGGCAACACGATAGAAGAAGAAAGAAAGAACAAAAAGACAAGGGAAGCTGCAACGATACGGCAATGTGTGGGCAAATGGAAGAGACCAAAAACAACACAGCAATAGGTAGGGTAAAACGATGCAGTTTATAGGTTTAAGGCAAGAAGGAGAGGTGGAAAGAAGTGAAACAATAGCTCCAAAAGAATAAAACGTCAACAACCTAGCGTTTAGTAAACGTTGTTTTACATAAACAGTTTACACTATTTTACTTGAACAATATAAACACTGTTTGAGTTTCGTGCATTTACATTAAACTAAATGTAGACGCAAACAACATTTCATGTTGCATGTTTCATGCACCAACTGTAGGTGACCAAACGACATCGCATAAAGCCAAGGCAGTAGAGCTAAAACACAGACGTACAATGACACACCAAAAATGTAGCGCAGAGATCATCAAATGGGCTTTAAGTGAATAGAGAATAGTAGCGCAGAACAGTAGGGAGGTGCGAAAGTAGAGAGTCGAGAGTGAGTCTACAGTTAGGGTTATTTCAACAGTGTTTAAACATTTTTTTTTGAGAGAGACCCATGAAGAGCTAGACATTCCAACATCAGTTTGAAGGTGACATCAACGTTGATGACTCGAGTTAAGAATTCCTTTCATATTTTTGTTGTTTCTTTCTCTCTTATTGAATTGATTGTGTTATCCTAGGCATATGGATTTGGGTTTTGTGTATAAATGATCGTATTATCGTTAATGCTCGGTTATTTGTGTATGAACTCATTGAATATTGTGAAAAGATGATTTTAATGTGTTCAATGAATCATTTATTTTCAAACCATCACTAGAATTTTGATATAATCCATAATTGTTATGTTGAAATTCATGTTTAGCAACTACTGATTCATAATCATTAGGGATATGATAACCTAGGTTAAATGATGCATCATATGTGATTGTTTCCTTAATTAATTAGTTTTTCTAATTCGTAATGCTACTGACTAATTAAATCTAGAGAACATATCCTAGTTTATTCAGTGGTTAGGTCTAATTAACAATCATATCTTGATTAAATACTACCTAAGGAAAAATTCAAGTTAATTATTAATCCACGATTAATAGTTGTTAGGAGAGCTTAGACAACAACAAATTAATGAAATATATTTAATTAGGGTGTAGGGCGAGATTGAACTAAAGAATCCTTACCGAATTCTCCACTTTTATCATTTTTTTACATATTTTCTTTACATTGCTTTTGTTAGTTATTTTAGCTTTATTTTATTTTCTTGTTTGAAAAATACAAAACCCCCTAAACCTAAACACCGATTAATTTCATTTCAATAACTTTACGCACACTCTCTATGGGATCGACCTAGACTCGCCACTGTTATAGTAGTAGTCTACTTTTTATTTTGACTAACGTTACGACACGCTGTCAATTTTGGCATCATTTCTGGGGAGTGCGGTATTTTAGTTTTTGTTATTGTTTATTATTTAATTGATGTTTTGTATATATTTATTCGTAATTGATTTCTTTTCAGTTATTTCATGATCCTTTATTTTATTTCGTGTTTTTTATTTATTAAAAAAATCAAGATGGAAGTAATTTTTTCTATAACTCGTATTCTCTATCCTATAACAATGTTTGGACGTTTGGACTAATCAACCTAACTTTTGTTATAGATGAAATAATCATCAGAATTACTTCCATGATAGTTTGTAGGACTCACAATAGTTCCTGTACATATCAGAAGTTTCTCATTATAACTTAGGTACACCTTTGGACGACTATTGTTAGATCAAAAAAGAAAACATGCAAGATTTAGTTAAATAGTAGATTTCAAAACTTTTTTAGAAATAATAACACAAAGGAAGCAAGATAACCGACATGCCACCATATAGGATACGGTATATGGAAAATAATTATCATAAGAACAAGATGGAGATTATATTACCTACTCCTTCGCCATAGCTTTAACTCCTCGTTGTGCTATCCTATCCTCGGCAATATATCCTCTCCAAGGTGATTTATCCTCTTCTTTTTGTTATTGTTTCCTCTTCTCAATATTGTATCCTCGACCAATCTAATCTACCACTTGTTCTTCTTGGACAACTTGCTTAACAAGATCCTTTAGTGGGAAAGGAGAAGAAAACTTTAGAGAAATTTTTTCTTAGAAGAAAGAAGCCAAATATGAGACATTTCTTATGCAAATTTCGGCTAACACATGTAAAAAAGGAGAGAGAGTCCAAAAATGCAAGAACACCTCTCTATCACCTTGTCAATTTCGGTTATACATGAAAAGAAAGAAGAGAAAGAGCATCCAATGTTTCACACCTTTCTTTAATCAAACATAAAGAAGCCATTAAATGAGACTCTTCTCATTTGTTTTAAGATGGCTATATGAAAA
>JANJEY010000007.1:56753609-56766903 GCA_024703695.1 Erythroxylum cataractarum
ACTCTTTTGTTTTATTAATAATAAATATTTTCATTACAAAACTGTAACTGAAGAAGATTAAGTTACATGTAAATACACTTGCTTTCTAGGGCACTATATTTACATAACTCTAACAATTATATCAAGACCTATAATACTAACAATCTTCAATTTCAATAGGGTATGCAATAATTTCAAAAGAGTCTACAGCATACCTAACAAGAGATCCAATAATTCTAGCAGGATAAAAGACAATTTTGGTGGTAATTTCCAAAATTGGGAGAGCCAGCAAAACTCAGATACACCCTTGGAAGAATTAATTGATGTTGTTGATGCTAACATTTTGCAATTTCAACAGGATGAAAGGCAATGTTGGCACGATACAAGGTCCAACATCCAAAATGTGGAGAACCAACAACATTCAGGTCCATCTCTAGAAGAACTAATTAATATTATGAATACTAATACTTTGCAGTTTTAGCAGGATATACAGCAACAGTTGCAGCAGGAAGCAAGTTTTAGATTCCAGAACCTAACAAGTCAAGTGGGTTAGATGGCAGTAAGAATCAACTACTTTGAATCACAAATGGAAGAGGAGCAATCATGTCAGCCCAAGGAGTACCCAATGGACGTTAGTGTGGAAACCTTACAAAGTGATAAGAAACTTGAGAACCTTGAGACGACTACTCAAGGAATTGCTTATGTGGAAGAGGTTAAGGAGGAGGTCGAAGTAAAAAAAGTTACATCTTTTAACTCGGAGGTAAAAACTAAGTTCATAATTATTGTTGAGACTGACTCTTTACCTTTACCTAGCAGGTTAGAGGAATTAAATGAAGAAAAAAAAGGTAAAGAGACGTTCAAAATATTTCTGGAGTGTATGAACTCAGTCAAGATTGAGAATCTGAAGATAAAGAAGATGCTGAATGTGGATAATGATCAATTAAGGCCCTATCTGGAACAACCCCACGTGGAAGTGGCACTAATTATAGTACCAAAAGATCATAATTTTTTCACATGAGAAAAGTATGGAGTCAAACCAACGACCCTAAACCAAAGCGCTTCTTGGGAGGCAACCCAAAAGAAGTAATTTTCTTTTCTTTACATTTTCGCATATCTTTTTATATACATGTGTGTTCTTTATTAGTTTGTTTCTTGCTTGTTTAAAGTTTTCAATCAAAATGAGAGAAAGAATAAAATAAACTAAACAAACAATTTCTCATTTTCTATTGCTTCTAGGATTATATAATCATGAGTAGATAATGAATTGATGAGAGAATTTTGTAGCAACTTTAGTATGCATTTTTTTCTTTTGTGATTGGTCTATGTACATTATCTTTAGAAGATTAGTGACTAGTGGTAGATAAAGTCGGTGAGATTTTGAACCTTATTAGAATGACACCTTCATTTCATTCTCATTGTCTTTTGATAATGTGTGACCTTCATGACATGTACATCCTGATTTTTCTTTGAATTTCTATTCGAGACCATATTTTTACCATATGCATTAATATGGAGATGATTAGGCACTCTTTGTTTTTCCGAACCATATTAACCAAATAACCTACCCTATTGACATGGGTTTTCCCTTGTTAACGCCCTTTGAGCTTTATACCTTTCTTTTTTAATAAATCACATTTTATGCTTTTAAACTTAACCAAATATCTTACCCAAGTCATAAAGCTAGTGGAGCATTTATGATTGGTGAGTTTGTAGATGTAAAAAGCGTAAGTGTGGGGGTGTACATATGTGTGGGTTGGTTAATGTTGGATGTTTTGTTATGTCTTATCATTGAAATTCTTATTTTAATGTAGTTTTTTAATGTTAAAAAAAGAAAGGAAAAAAAAAAGAACACAAGAAAAGAAAATGAAAAAGAAAAAGAATGAAATTTTTTTTGTTTAAATAAATTTATCAAGGAGGAAGTGCCTACGAGTTTGTAAATTTATTCATAATTAATGCATCTTCTTATAGTTGTAATGAATGTGTTATTTGAGTATGTTGAATATGAGGTATATGTTGGTTTGAAAGGTTCACTCTTGTGGTTTCAATGTATCGTTGGCATAAATTGTCTGAGTGATTCCTTCGGATTAGTATATGCTTCATATGGTTTACGTGTGAAAGCTTAAATAAGTTGTGAAATATAAGTGTTACATTCGTCATAACTGATCGTACCCAGTTTTGTATGAGTGTGAACTTGTGCACTTGATGTCATATTGAGTGCTGCATTTGTTTCATTAGCTTTAATGACTTTCATGTTACTTGACCAAATACATATCACCTTACCTTTGCCCACATTACAACCCTAAAAAGTCTTTTGATCCATGATTTTACATAAGAACATTAGTAGTAGAGAAATGAAATGATATGCAAAGTTGTGGAATGATATGATCATAAATGGTGTTGAGTGTACCCATGAACATATCTTGTTTAAACTCATTTTTCAAGTTTACCATTAGATTGCTCAATTTTTAAAGGTATTGAATGTTGATTAAGGATGAGTAAAAGCTTGGAATGTTGAACTCTTGCTATGATTTTTTAAAGTTACTCATTTTTATTATTTATTCTTGGAACATATGAGAATTGAGCAAATGTTTTAGGTCTTTGAGCTTAATTTTAATGTTTTGCCTAAGGATGGTCAAAAGCTAATTGTGGGAAAAATTGATAAGCACTTAATTGATTATGAATTTACTCCTTAACATTTAGTGATTATTGACATGAAATTGCTTAAAATACTCTCTTTGACTCTTATATGATTGGTCGAAAGAATCTGCAAGTGGACAGAGTCGTTCCTAGTACCTACAAATTGAGTGTTCCAAGGTCATCTCCCATAAGGACTAAAATACTCACCATTAAATTAATCCTAATTACGTGAACAAATTGACAATGAACTTAAAAGATGATTGGAATTGGGTAGATAGTAAATTGTAAGTACTGGAAAATAACAAACGAGGATAATTTGATGATTTAAACTTAGAGTTTTGGGGTTCACCAACTCAAAAGATTGATTAATAAATTATGAAATCAATTGAATGATAGGTTATAATAACAATTGCAAAACTTTACTTATATTCTCTCTCAAGACATATAAGAATACCTAACTAGTTGATTACTGTCTCTCAATGAGCAACCTAACTAGTCAAATTTATGAAGAACAAGCAACCACAAGTTTTCACACTAGCTTAGGGTATCTCTATCTCTAAATCTAATGTTTTTATCTTCCTAGTGCATAAACCATACTTAACCTCTCAGTTCATCATATGATTCCTAAATTGCTGCATCTATGATGATCAAGCATAGAGACAATAGTGAAATGCAAGAGAGATAAACATAACCCAAGAACTTTCATTTAACATCAATCAATCCATAAAATACAAATCAATCCCCCAAATAGGCTACATCCCTTATCTTATGTGAGGTCTAGTTCCAGAACATGATAACAAAAACCATACATATAAAGATGCTCAATATTTAAGAAAGAGTAGAGAGAGAAGCTAGAGAGAACACAAAACAAGATTGCGTCCAATGCTAGGATTAATCCTCTAAAACTTCTTTTCCTCTTTTTTAGTTCCTCCTTATGTTGCTTCCTCGTTTTCAATCTCTAACCCCCTCATTAGGTCTTAAAAATGAGTATTTATAGTGTCTTGGGTTCAAAGAAACCTAGTTTTTGCTAAACAGGGGAAGGTAGATCGTCCTTGGGCTGACAAAGTCCGTTAGACGAACATTATGTCCGGTTAACGGACCTTCTTGGGTCTGAGAAGTGAAGTTGGCAGACATGCTCGTTAAGCAGACATACACTGTCGATGTCTGTTAAACGGACATACACTGGTCATTTAAAAAATGCTCACTTTTGACCCTTCAGTCCATGGAATCTCTCCTCGAAGTCTTCATGCAAGTTGTAGATATCGAAGTCTTCTTCAAAACCATCCTTGAATGACCTTAATCCAACATTCATAGTAAAAGTTATGCCTTTTACCCACTGAAATCTATCCATTTGTACCTATCAAGCAATAAAGTTAAAATGTGTGAGAACTAACCAAATAAAGCTTCAAATTCACATAGAGATAAGTCAAATTGGTTCCAATCCATCCCAAAATCATATAAGAATAATTTGACTTATAAGATTCTCCCACACTCAAACTATTGCTTGTCCCCAAGCAAAACAAAAAAAACTAACTACTAGATCCTTAACCAAGTTATTGATTCCATTTTTGTAGGTGTACGGTGGCACTTAGCATATGCCACAAGCCTTTAAACCACTATGTGTCCATAATGGAGGACTTATAGTCGCCTGAGGGTTTACTTAAGATGAATGGTACCCACAAACATTTCCTTTCCATCATTTCACACCTAATCATCATCATAGCTCAATCTAATAAGTTGAAAGCATTATAGGTATGAATTGAAACATAGATACAAAGTCACATAATACTTCATAAATTAGATCACAAATAAGCAACAATAAGACCTTATAATGTTTCAATTAATCAAAATCAAATTCCATGAATGAAGTCTCACATAAAGGATTCACTTTTACACACAAGTGTTTAAGGGTTACTCTCAATCATCTTCTCATACAAGTCTCTTACCATATGCTTGCATTTTATCTACTTCTCTATTACTCCCATCTATGGCATATCCATTAATCAAAAAGGTCTTTAGTCCTTTGGTTGTAATGGAGCCAAGGGGTAAAGTAGGCTATGAAAGAAAGGATAGGAATTCAAATATTCTATAATTAGTAGAGCAAAAATCACAAATCTTACAACCATTTTTGGCAAACTCTACTGAAAAAGTTCCTTACAATCATAATGTTTATGAAACTCCACCAACTCTATTGTCACAATTTCCATCATTCTTTCACCTTGAAATCAGAAGTGAACTCGCTTTATTTATTATTATCATTTTTTTCTTTTTCTTTTTCTTGTTTTTGTTTTTGACAACATGCTTCTTCAATTACCATAAAAACACCCCCACACTTCTTCCTTTGTATACCTATCAATAAAAATATTAAATACACAACATTAATAGCTCTACTAACCATTGAACAAGGGTGAATTCATTTTTCTCGGTTCAAGGTTCTTTGGAATAGGCTTCCAAAGAAAAAGGTTCAAATACAATCACTAGGCACAAAGGGTTCACTAGGGGATTGATGTATAAAAAGGAGTAGCCATTTGGCTCAAGCTTAATCCTAATGCCTTTTATCACTTTCATGAACATACCATAACATGATTATGTAACCTCGAAGAGATGCAATGCAAGTTCTAGAAGTAAACATACATGGAAGAGAAAATTATATTGTTCGTAAGAAAAGTAGGATTGAGTGCAATCCTTTAGGCTCCAAATAGCTCACTTAGTGATGTCTACTCATTCAATAGCATGCTCATTCAATCAATCTAACATTATATCATCCTATTGTGACAAGGTATGTAATCCATTTAATCATATTATGCATCTTATTTAAGATCAATCTTATCCATAATGTAATTAACTAATTAAATTGAATTATAATGACAATTATAATGTAACAGATGTCAAATTAACCCCCCCCCCCTTTTTAACAAAGTAAGCACTACCATCAATTTATCCTCCCCTACAATTAAATTCCACATTGTCCTTAATCCTAAGAAAGGTAAAGAAAAAGCAATGCAATTAACGAAAAGCATAGTAAGGGTAAAGAAACCCCCTAAAAGAGTTGATTGCCCAAGGTCCGTACCCTGAAAGTTCATATCTCCCATCAAATAAATAAAATATAGAGATACCGTAAAATAAAACTAAAGTTAGTTCTACAATGTGCCAACACAAAAAAAGCTAGATCAAGATTAAAAGTAAAATGCACTTTTACATGCATGTGAGTTTAGACACAAATGTAATCTTACGACCCTATGCTCTCATGGTCCTGGTGGTGGTGCTAGTTGCTGTGCCATGATAACCTTCAACATTTCTTCCATTCTTGCTTGCGAAGTTGCGAGGTTGTCCATTCCGGCTCGAAGATCTCTTATTTCTACCTACATCTGAACCAAAGTCAAAGTATCTCCTGAAGTTGGAGGGGCTCTTGGTTGCCATGCAACATGGGCATTCAGATTGCAACTTGCCCAATGTGGATTGATCCACCTATGAGAGGCATTGTCCTTGTATTCGAATTCCCTCATCTTGTTAGCATCGATGACTTCCGCCTCAGTGATATAAGCCACTGCTTCATCTCTTTTAAGGACCTTGAGATGATGAACCAATTGGCTTAATAAGATTGGAAATACGAATTCCTTTGTCTCTACCTTTTGGTAGACCACTTGCCACATTAAGGTCATCATCATCTTCCATTCTTGCTTGCGAAGTCGTGAGGTTCTCCATTCTGGCTCAAAGATCTCTTATGTCTACCTGCATCTGAACCAAAGTCAGAGTATCTCCTGAAGCTGGAGGGGCTCTTGGTTGCCATGCAGTAGAGGCATTCGGATTGCACCTTGCTCGATGTGGATTGATCCACCCGTGAGGGGCATTTTCCTTGTATTCAAATTCCCACATCTTGTTAGCATCGATGACATTTGCCTCAGTGCCCTAAGCCACTGCTTCATCTCTTTTAAGGACCTTGAGATGATGAAACAATTGGCTTAATAAAACTAGAGATATGAATGCCTTTATCTCTGCCTTGTGGTGGACCACTTGCCACATTGAGGTCATCATCATCTTGTTAGCAGCAATGCCTTGGAATTGATCATCATAGAAGAACATCTTATCCAAAATGAATAAGTCTTCATTTCGAAGGTATCTGGAGTCACTGGCCTTTGGTATTACATTATGTACCAGCAAGAAAGCTACCAATCTCGAGGCTATATCCAGATATTTGCAGTGCATAAAGAACCGTTGATTTGTAGGTCACCATATAGCACTAAATCCAAATCAACCCATAGCTTCGTGCTTATCACATGTGCTATCACATGAACATCTGGCCCTTTTGTCAAAGGATGAGACATTGCCTCCCATTGGTAGCTCTAATTGGCTACAAATCAGCTCCTCAGTTATCACCACCATTTCCCCCATTGACTTTTGAGGAGAGCACGGGTGGCTGTTTCCTAGCCTCTGCACTAAAATTGGCATAGAATTGTTTGACAACCTCTAAATAATAGGCACTCTTAAGGATCAACAACTTACCCTAATGGAACTTGTCCAAGTTCGCCCTCACATGGCACTTTTCATCAATAATCTTTGCCATGGATACCTCAGTCACAAACTTATTGTTTTTGTTCTTATTGTACCACTCTTCGGATTGCGCATTGATAAACATTGGTTGTTCAAGGGTAGGTTCATTTTGGACCAGATTTTTCCCTATCATAGATCAAAAGGATTGGCCGGTGTTCTTCCTTGTGGATTGTTTAAGATGGCCTTACAATCCGTAATGTCTTTTCAATCTCAATTGCACAATTCAAACACCCAACCTTTTAACTTCACAACAGAACCTACAATTCAGCCCAATCAACCAAACACTTCAATTCGAATCAACCCCCTTTCAAATGTAATAACACGATCAATTTCAATCTACACTTGAATTCAACTCAAACCCCTTTAAAATGTAATAACATAATCAATCTCAATCCACACTTCAATTCAACTCAAACCCCTTTCAAATGTACTAACATAATCAAAATGTCAACCCAATCTCAATCCAAACTTCAATTCAATCTCAATCTACAATCAGTTTAACTCAACTCAAACAAAATTTGAAATTAATCTTCAATCTCAGCCAAAAATTTCAACACCTTATACTTACCTAAACCACACTGAAGTAGAAATTTCAGAAATTTTTCCCTCAACCTCCAGATACTCCTTCGAATTCGTTAGAGAGAGAGGTAACTTGCCAGATGAGGGTTCCGTAAAAAAACTTCACCTGGAATGGAGTTTTTAAGGGTAATGGGTTTTGGGAAAGCAGAGGAAGGGAGAAGATGAAATGGATGAGGATCTTATGCTAGGAGATGGCTGGCGTGGACAAAGGTGGGAGAGAAAGAAGGAGTGATAAGCGACGGGGGTGAGTAGAGAGAAAGGCGCAGGAAAAGAAGAGGAAGGAATGGTTTTAAATCTGGAAATAAACAGTGTCCTCTTGATGGACCTTTACGGGTCTGTGTAGGTGTTTGGAAGACATATCCATTAAGCGGACATGATGTCTGCTAAATGGATTGCCTTGAAACTATAGGTCTATTAAGCGGATATCAAGGTCCGTTTAACAAACCTTTATGGGTCTGTTTGCACTTTATTGAGACTAATGTCCATTAAACAAACATTATATCTGTTAAACGGACATTCTCGGCTTCTTCCGAGCTTTTCTCACCTTGTCCACTCTTCTTTTGTTCCTTCTAATCATTCAATGATATCCTAGAAATGAAAAGCGTTAAAATAAAACAAAGAGACATAACCACATACCTCCTCCACACTTAACATGCGTCTCACCTTTAGGTTTGAAGAGTCGTGATTATACCATTCCTCACGGTTTTGGAAGATGTCCTTGGGATGTCTCGCAAACACTATCCCTATACACACAACAAATGAGAATAAGAAGATGTGATAAAAAGTGAAAATTTTAAAATTAACAAAAGAGTTAGAAACATTGGATTGCCTCCCAACAAGCGATAAATTTAGTGTCCTTAACTGGACTTGGCCATCTCAATGTCAATTTTGGAATATGATGGTGGAAAAACATCCAGCCATTTCTCCCTCGAAATAATGCTTAAGTCTTTTCCCATTGACCACAAAGGGCTCTTGACCATCCCTTCTAATCTCCACAACTCCATGTGGGTATACTTTTATCACCACAAAAGGTCCCGACCATCTTGATCGCAATTTCCCTGGAAACAATTTCAAATGAGAGTTAAATAACAAAACCTTTTATCCAGGTTTCAATTCTCGCCAAAGGATATGCTTGTCGTCGAAGGCCTTAGTTCTTTCCTTGTATATGCTAGCATTCTTAAAAGCATCGAGGCGAAATTCATCTAGCTCATTCAATTCCATTAGTATCCCTTGTCCAGCTTCCCTGAGATCAAAGTTTAACTTCTGGATTGCCCATAATGCCTTATGCTCAATTTCAACCGGAAGATGGCAACATTTCCCAAAGACCAACCTATAAGGAGACATCCCTAAGGGAGTCTTGTATGTTGTCTTGTATGCCCATAGAGCGTCATCAAGCTTCAATGCCCAATCCTTTCTTGATGTATTAATAGTTTTCTCTGAAATTTGCTTAATTTCTTAGTTAGATACCTCAACTTGTCCGCTAGTTTGAGGGTGGTAAGTGGTTCTAAACTTAAAATAGCACCCATATTTTGTCAAGAGAGATTTAAATTGATGGTTCTAAAATTGTACCCATTGTCACTGATTATAGCTCTTAGGACACCAATCTTGAGAATATATGCTTCTTGAAAAATTTAACAACACTAGATCCAATGTTGTTTGACAGAGCTGTGGCCTCCACCCACTTGGATACATAATCAACAGCCACAAACATGTATTCACTTCTGAAGGATACTGGAAAAGATCTCATGAAGTCCAAACTCCATACATTAAAGAGTTCCACTTGTAGAATTCCTGATTGAGGAATCTCGTGCATTCTATTAATGTTTCAAGTTCTATAACACTTATCACAAGTCATAACAAAAGTTTTAGCATCCTTAAAAAGAGTAGGCCAATAAAAACCAGATTGTAAAACCTTTGTCGCTGTTTTGTTAGCCCCATGGTGTCCTCCATACAGTAAAACATGACAATGGTGCAGAACTGATCGCATCTCCTCATCAGGTATACATCTTCTGATCACCCCATCTACACATCTTCTAAAGAGCAATGGATCTTCCCAAAAGTAATTTCTTACCTCAAATAAGAATTTCCTTCTCTTATGGTATGAATAATCACCAGGAATAATGTCAGACACTAGAAAATTGACATGCTCAGTAAACCATAGGACATTATCCTTAACAAATCACAGATTCTCATCAGGGAAGGTGTCATTAATAGGTTTCGCTCCTAGCTTGTCTCCTTGCTCAAGTCGCAAAAGATGGTCAGCCACTGAATTTTCAGATCCTTTCTTATCTCTAATTTCCAAATCAAATTCCTGCAAAAGTAAAATCCATCTGATCAATCTTGGTTTTGCTTCTTTCTTTGTAAGCAGATATTTCAAAGCAAAATGGTCAGTGTAAACAATCACTTTGGACCCAACAAAATAAGATCTAAATTTATCGAATGCAAAAACTACTGATATCAATTCTTTCTCTGTAGTAGCATAATTAATTTGAGATTCATTCAAAACTTTGCTTGCTTAATAAATCACATGTAAAATCTTATCCTATTTTTTCCCTAAGACAACCCTAAGTGTATAGTCACTAGCATCAGACATCAACTCAAAAGGGAGATTCCAATTTGGTGCGGCCATTATAAGAGCTGAGGTAAGTTTCTTTTTCAACCTGTTGAAAACATGAAGACATTCATTAGTAAATTCATAAGGAACTTCCTTTTGCAATAAAGCACATAATGGTTGAGAAATTATGGAAAAATACTTGATAAATCTATGATAGAACCCGGCATGTCCAAGAAAACTCCTTATCGCTCTAACCGAATTGGGAGGTGGCAACTTATTGATGACTTCAATTTTAGTTGGATCCACCTCTATTCCATTGTTAGAAATTTTATGGCCTAGGACGATTCCTTCTTGTACCATAAAGTGACACTTTTTTCAATTTAGCACGAGATTGGTTTCTTCACACTTTTGTAGAACCTGTTCTAAATTGAACAAACATGCATCAAAAGAATAACCAAAAATAGAAAAATCATCCATGAATACCTTAATTATATTTTTGACTATGTCAGAGAATATGGACATCATGCAGCGTTGAAAAGTGACAGGAGTGTTGCACAAACCGAAGGGCATCCTACGATACGCAAATGTACAATAGGGACAAGTGAAGGTGGTTTTCTCCTAATCCTCTGAGGCTATTGGCATTTGGTTATAACCTAAATAACCATATAAAAAGCAATAATAATCATGCCCTGCTAATCTTTCCAACATTTGGTCAATAAAGGGGAGAGGGAAGTGATCCTTCCTCGTCGCTGCATTCAATTTTTTGTAATCTATACAAACCATATTGGGACCCCGCCCTTGTGAGTCACGCGACCAACGTCCTAAGTGACATCTGGGCGTGCATCCCACAAGGGTGGCATGCCCACACCAATCAAACATTAAAAACGAACTCATTTCACCTACTTCCAAACAGATTTTGGGAAACCTCAAAAAGGAATTTCAATTTGGCTTGTTCAAAAAATTTGTTCCCCATTGTATTAAGTTTCTAATGACATCAAAATCATTCAATTTAGAGAAAAAAATCTAAAAATTATAGCCCACACACTTTCAGACTGTTATTAGACTAAAATAGTTCGTTATACTCAATTTCCTTCCAGAAATTGGAAGTCCTAAAGTCTAAATTAAAATTCAATCGCTTCAGAGGAGTTGTATCTCTAAGTCTCTAGTTTATTTATAAATAAGAATCATCTCATTTGGAGCTCTAACTATCAAGATAACCTCAAAATACTAAAGTATGCTCAGTAAAAATAACCAATTCATACTCTTCCAACTGATACCCTTACTTTGATTCAATCAATCTTTTTTGTATTAATACCAAAAGCTATAAATTTTTTGGGAGAGATAGCAAAATGTGTTAAGAATCCAATGCTTTAAAAATTAGGTCATTTGGAGGTTGGACGAAAAAGTTATAATCAAAAGATTGAAAGATGTTTAGGCAGGAGGTGGGAAATGCACAATCGCAACTTGGAGCGCGGCGTTGCGACCGCGACTTTCTCCTCCCGCTTTTCTTCTTCCGACCTATATTGGTAAAATGAGCATAACTTTCACTACAAATATCAGATTAAGCTCATTCTTAGATCGTTTTAAAGAATATTTCTAATTCTACAAATTCCATGTAGAATTTAAAATCAATTTATGCCTCTATAAGGGTCAAACTTTCAAAACAATATAGCTATCCCGACTGTCCATCCTACGCAACATCACAAACTTCTAATAATCATATCTCTCAACTCTAATTTCCAAAAATTTCATACTATATATCATTGGAAAGATGAAAAAATAATCTACAACTTACAAGAAGACAACTTCATCCAATTCAGCCTAAATCAATACAATATTTCCCTCGAATCCATAACACAAATTCTCACCCTTATGGAAAACATGAAAATGCAATGAACAAATTTGACATATCATCGGCAAAGCACAAACATACTTCATTAACATCAAAATATAAGAGTTTTTACAAGCTTTAGTGGGCATTTTCAATCACAATACATCAATATCTTAAAATGTCAAAATACAAAAAGATACATAAATAGTAATTTGCTCAAAATGTAACTAAAGCCTTGTGGTTACAAATCTAGCTTAAAACACAGAAAGATGCAAATTTTGGAGTGATGCCTTGATTCTCTTTCACTCAATCTCTTGCTTGTCACCTAGAGATGGGAAGGAATAGGGGTGAGCTTAATGCTCGTGGGTATCAATTTTATAACTAGTAACAAGCAAAACCATTGAAACACTTATTTCCATTATAAAAAAAATTCACAATTGAATCACCAAACACATATTTCTCAAATTCTCAACCAAATTCTCAATAATGCAAATCAGGTATGCATCAATCTTGTTAACTTTAGATGAGCACATAAACACATCTAAATGGTTTAGAAGGTTCAAAACAGAACGTACTACATATTTCCCATAAGGTTCCTGTGTAGTCATGAACAGAACATACTATCACAATCCCACAAAATGGTTTTGCGTAGCCGTGAAGTTATGGGAGTCCATAAAAGAGCTCCATGCCACTAGTGGGCAGGCAGAAGAAGCTTTCAGAAAAATGATTTCTCAAACATAGTATCTTTTCAGAAAAATCATTTGCATAATCTTTTCATAATTCATCAACACAATACGCTCATACCAAACACATAACATATTCTCAAAGCATTCAAAGAGTCATAAAGTACATTCATGGAATAGTTGAAATCATTTATTTCCATCATTTAAAAGAAAACATTAATGGTCTATTACTTAATTATAAAACCGTAACCCACTTTGAAATCCTTGCTTAGGAATTGGCTTAAGGATGTCTTTCCTCTTGCTCCTCTTGCCTCTCTTGATCCCCTTGTCGATTTCCTTCATAAATGACAAAATTCTCATTCAATAGGAATTCAAATTAAGAACCTATAAAGCACATTCACTGAAATTGACTCTAGATTGCTTAAACCTATGTATTTCCTAAACTTCATGAACCAAAGCCCCTTCCATATACCCAAGTAT
>JANJEY010000007.1:56767003-56778022 GCA_024703695.1 Erythroxylum cataractarum
CATTATATCATCCTATTGTGACAAGGTATGTAATCCATTTAATCATATTATGCATCTTATTTAAGATCAATCTTATCTATAATGCAATTAAATCATTACATTGGATTATAATGACAATTAGATCGTGAAAGACGTATAAATATGCAAACATGCCTGATGAGAGTATGTACAATTAGTTTATGCAAAACTACTAAAAAGATTTTTTATAATTTTATATTGGAAATTGTAAGATGATTTAATGCCAAACAATGTATGCATAACCATCAATTTATACTCCCCCACAATTAAAATCCACATTGTCCTCAATGTTAGGAAAGATAAAGAAAAAGCAATGCAATTAACAAAAGGTAGAGTAAGGGTAGAGAAACCCCCTAAAATAGTTGATTGCCCAAATTCAGTACCCTGTGTTCATATCTCCCATCAAAATATGCAAATTATGGAGATATAGCAAAATCATACTGAAGTTATTCTTACAATTGCCAACATAAAATCAAAACAAGTGTGAGATTAAAAGTAAATTGCACAATTACATGTATAAGAGTTTAATGCAATCCTATGGCCCTATGATATCATGGTCCCTGAGGAGGTTGTTGTTGCTCCATGAAAGCCCTCAATATCTATTCTAGTCTAGCTTGTGTAGAAGCGAGATTGGCCACTTGCACTCAAAAATCTCTAATGTTTGCCAGCATCTGAGCCAGAACTTGAGTATCCCCCAAAGCTGGATGGGCTCTTGGTTGTCGTGCAACAGGGGTGGCTGGATTATGCCTCTCTCAATGTGGATTGACCCACCAATTAGGACCATTTTTGTATATTCAAATTCCCTGATTTTTTTGGCATTGATTACATAAACTTAAATAGTATAAGCCACTGATCATCTCTTTTGAGGACCTTGAGATGCTTAAATAGTTTGCTTAATAATATTGGAAATATAAATGTCTTCGTCTCGACTTTGGGTTGTACCACCTGCCACATAGAGGTCATCATCATCTTGGCAGCAACAATGCCCTAAAATTGGTAATCATGAAAGAACATCTTATCCTAAATGTGCAAGTCTTCATTTCAAAGGTATTTTAAATCACTGGCCTTGGGAATTACATTATGCGCCAGTAGGAAAGCTACCAACCTCGAGCTGATGTCAAGGTATTTGTAGTGTATAAAGAACTGTTGAATTTGTAGGTCACCAAGTAGCTCTAATCCTTAGTCGATCCATAACATCATCTTTATCCTATGTACTATCACATGAACACTTTGCCCGCTTGTCAAAGGATGGGACATTACCTCCCATTGACAGCTCTAAATGTCTACAAATCAATTTTTTGGTTATAACCACCGCTTTCCCATTGACTTGTGAAGTGAGCATGGGTGATTGTTTTCCATCTTCTACATTGAGGTTGGCATATAATTGCTTGACCGCCTTCAGGTAATATGTACCCTTGAGGGTCAACAATTTTCCCCAATGAAACTTGTATAAATTCGCCTTTATGTGGCACACTTCATCAATATTCTTTGCCACTGAGACTTCAATCACAAACTTGTTGTTTCTTTTCTTGTTGTACCAATTTCGCATTATGCATTGGTGAACATGGGTTGTTCAGAAACAGGTTCCTCTGCTTCTTTGACCAGATTTTCCCCCTAAATTATCGAGAGAATTGGCCAATGTTCTTCCTTAGAGATTGCTTAAACCGCAACATCTTGTGGTAGCCTCACAACTTGTGATAATTTTAAACAAATGGATCTCAACCCCCAATAACCAAGCAACAATTTTCTTTCAAAATCACACCCTAGAATCTCAGCTTTAACCTCAACCTCAAAACTCTAACACACACCATATTTTTTTCAAATTCAATAACACAACCTATAATTCAGTTCAATCAACCCAACACTTTAATACAAACTAGCCCCTTCAAATTCAATTACACAACTGCAATTCTTTCCAAATTTAACCCAACACTCAAATTCAAATCAGCCTCTCTACATCCAGTACACAATTTAAAATTCTCCTTCAATTAACCTAACACTTCAATATACCAACCAGCTCTTCAATTTCAATAACCCAATCTGAACTCAGTTCAATCTCAACCCACACTTCAATATAAATCAACCTAAAATCAATAACAAAATCTAAAATTTATCTTCAATCTTAGCCCACAGTTTTAACACAATCTCTCCCAAAATCAATAACAACCACTATAGTATAACTTTCAAGCATCAACTCACAATATGACAATGAGTAGAACATTTACCCAAACCGCATTGAAGTAGAAATTGCATATACTTTGCCCCTAACCTCAAGAAACTCCCTTGAAATCGTCAACCATGAATTATTCTCTTGGCAACAGATAGAGAGAGATGGTTTGGGAGATAAAGGTTTGGTTGGAATGGAGTGTTATGGGGATGGAGTTTATGGAGGCAGAGAAAGGGAGAAGAATGAAGCAAAAGAATGAAAAACTTTGGGCTTAAGGGTGGCTGGTATGGATGAAGGTAGGAGAGAATGTAAGGGAGACCAAGGGGGATGATAGGGTAGAGAGAAAGTGCGGGAAAAGAAAAGAGAAAAGGTGTTTTAAATATGAATGTAAGAAATGTCCGTTAAGCAAACATGATGTCTACTAAATGGACCTTTACGTGTTTGTGTGGTTGTTTCGAAGAAGCATGTCTGTTAAGCAGACATGATGTCCGCTAAACAGGCCTTTATGGATTTCTTTGGCTGTTTTAAAGCTGTAGGTCTATTCAATGGACATTATTTTGGTTTAATGAACCTTTAGTGGTCTGTCTACACTGTGTTAAGTCTGTAGTCTATTAAATGAAATTCATGTCCATTAAACAGACCTTTTTGGCCTTTTTCAAGCCTTTCTCACCTTGTCCACTCTTCTTTTGCTCCTTCTAACCAGTCAATGATATCATAGGACTACATGCATGATGTATGAGTGCTAAAAGTTTGCTACTTACCTCCTTTACACTTAACATGGGTCTTACCTCTAAGGTAAGAGAGTCGTGATCCCGTTGTTCCTCATGTTATTGGGAGATGCCATTGGGATGTCTTGCAAACATTATCCCTATGCACACATAACAAACTAGAATAAAAGATGCGACAAAAATGAAAATTTTTAAAATAACAAAATGTTAGAAACATTGGATTGCCCCCCAATAAACGCTAAATTTAATGTCCTCAGCTGGACTTGACCATTGTGACGTCAATTTTTCAATACGATGGTGGAAATACATCCAACCATTTCTCCCTCCAACTAGTGCTTATGTCATTGTCCATTGACTAAAAAGGGCTCTTGATCATCCCTTCTAATCTCCACAACTCCATGTGAGTATACTTTTGTCACCATGAAATGTCCAAATCATCTTGATCTCAATTTCCCTTAAAAAATTTTAAAACGAGAGTTAAATAACAAAACCTTTTGACCAAGTTTAAATTCTCACCAAAGGATATGCTTGTCGTGGAAAGCTTTAGTTCTCTCCTTGTATATTCGAGCATTCTCAAAAACATCTAGGTGAAATTCATCCAACTCATTTAACTTAATTAATCTCCTTTGTCCAGCTTCCTTGAGATCATAGTTCAACTTTCGAATTGCCCATAATACCTTGTGTTCAATTTCAATCGGAAGATGGTAAGATTTCCCAAAAACTAAGGATACATGCCTAGGGGAGTCTTGTGTGTTGTCCTTTATGCCCAAAGAGCATCATCAAGCTTCAATGCCCAATCCTTTATTAAGGTATTAACAGTTTTCTCTAAAATTTGCTTGATTTCCCTGTTAGATACCTCAACTTGCCCACTAGTTTGAGGGTGGTAAGTGGTTCCAAACTTAAAATGACACCCATATTTTGCCAATAGAGATTTGAATTGATGATTCTGAAAATGTACCCCATTGTCACTGACTATAGCTCTTGGAACACCAAATCTTGAGAATATGTAGCTCTTGAAAATTTGACAACACTAGCTCTACTGTTATTTGACAAAGCTGTGGCTTCCACCTATTTGGATACGTAATCAACTGCCACAACTATGTATTCATTTTTGAAGGATATTTACACCAGTCTTGTAAAGTCTAGACCCTATACATCAAACAGTTCCACCTTTAGAATCCCTGACTGAGGCATCTCATGTTTTCTACCAATGCTCCCTGTTTTTTAACACTTATCACAAGTCATGACAAAAGTTCAAGCATCCTAAAAAAGAGTAGGCTAATAAAACCCATATTTTAAAACCTTTGCCACCGTTTTGTTAGCCCGATGATGTCCTCCATACAGAGAAGCATGGCAATGATGCAGTACTGATTGCATTTCTTCATCAGGTATACATCTTCTAATTACCCCCATCAACACACCTTCTAAAGAGCAAAGTGTCTTCCTAAAAGTAATTCCTTACTTCATATAAGAATTTCCTTCTTTTATGGTGTGAATAATCACCATGGATAATGTCAGGCACCAGAAAATTAACATGATCGGCAAACCAAGGAACATTTTCCTTACCATACCACAGATTCTCATCAGGAAAGGCATCATTAATCGGTTCGACTCCCAGCTTGTCACCTTGCTCAAGTCACGAGAGATGATCAACCACCAAGTTTTCATATCCCTTTTTATCTCTAATTTCCAAATCAAATTCTTGTAAGAATAAAATCCATCTGATTAACCTTGGTTTTACATCTTTCTTTATAAGCAGATATTTCAAGGTGGAATGGTCAGTGTACACAATGACATTGGGCCCATCAAGATAAGATCTAAATTTATTAAATGCAAAAACTACTACTAACAATTATTTTTATGGTAACATAATTAATTTAAGCATCATTAAGAACTTTGCTAGCGCAATAAATGATATGTAATTTCTTATCCTGCTTTTATCCTACGACGGCTCCAAATGCATAATCACTAGTATCACACATCAGCTCAAAAGGGGGATTCCAATTCGGTGTAACCTTTATAGGAGCTAAGGTAAGTTCCTTGTTCAACTGTTGAAAGCATCAAAACACTCATCAGTAAATTCATAAGGAACTTCCTTTTGCAATAAAGCACATGATGGTTTGGAGATCTTGGAAAAATATTTAATAAATCTGCGATATAATCTGGCATGTCTAAGAAAACTCCTTATTGCTCTAAACGAATTGGGAGGTGGCAACTTATTGATGAATTCAATTTTTATTGGATCCACCTCTATTCCATTGTTATTGATTTTGTGACCTAGGACAATTCTTCTTGTACCATAAAATGACATTTTTCCCAATTCAACACAAGATTGGTTTCTTCATACCTTTGTAGAACCTATTCTAGATTGAACAAACATACATCAAAAGAAGAACCAAAAATAGAAAAATCATCCATAAATACCTTAATTATATTCTCCACCATTTCGGAGAATATGGACATTATGTAGCATTGGAAAGTGGTAGGAGTGTTGCACAAACCAAAGGGCATCCTACGATACGCAAATGTACCATAGGGACAAGTGAAGGTGGTTTTCTCTTGATCTTCTGGGGCTATCAGAATTTGGTTATAACCTGAATAACCATCTAAAAAGTAATAATAATCATGCCCCACTAATCTTTCCAACATTTGATCAACAAAGGGAAGAGGGAAGTGATCTTTCCTAATTGCTGCATTTAATTTTCTATAATCTATAGAGACCCTCCACCCTGTCACAACCTTAGTGAAAATTAACTCATTACTATCATTAGAAATGAAAATCATGCCACCTTTCTTTGACCACCTGCATAGGACTTATCCAAGAACTATCAGAAATAGGGTAAATAATTCCTGCATCAAGTAATTTAAATACCTCAGATCACTCAACTTCCTTCATATTAGGGTTGAGCCTCCTCTAATTTTTCATACTGGGTTTGTGGGTTTCTTCCATTAGAATCCCGCAAACACAAATAGAAGGGTTAATTACCTTTATGTCAACAATAGCCAATTTATATTCACGTAACACCCTTAATAACTTCTCTTCTTGAGAGAAATCCAAAGAGAAAGTGTTGGACCCCGAACTTTTCTTGAAATTTTAAAGTATAAATTGGCATTAAATGAGGAATTTGTGGTAAATTATTCATGTACAAAGAAAAAGACAATTCAAGAATGTGAACTATTATATGAGATTAAGATAGGTGAATTTAACAAGTTGATGATGAGAGAGTATAGGTGTGTGTATGCTTTTGTTATTGATGTTCATGATTAATTGGCCTAAAATGGTGTTTTGAGTTTAAATGGAATTGACAGTGAATGAATTGCTTTAAATGGAGTGGAAAGGCAAGAAATGATTAGTTAAAGTGTGAGATTATGGAGAATTGAAAAAGTTTGACCTTTTGGTCTAGAGAGTTGACTTTTTGATTTAGACAGAATTTGAGAAAATAATCTTCATGAAACTTGTAGATTATGTTGAAAGCTTTCTGTCACCATAAAGTTTGATATTTTTCGGTATCGGGAGTGAAAGTTATGAACGGTCAAAGTTAAGTGTTATTTGGCTTTGTTTTTCAAAATGCTCATAAGTATAGGATTTTGTATGCAATATTTTGAGGAAAAATTATCAACTGATATGTTTTGAATAGAGTTCAGTGATCTACATGAAAGCCATAGAATATTTTCCAAGCTTTGCAATGATGTAGAATTAGTGGATGAGAGAATTGAGAGATATGAAATTTGGAAGTTTGGATGTATTATAGGTTGACCTATGTAATGACTGAATCTTTGACTGAGAATTTGACCTAGTTAGAGGTTGGGTTAGCTTTTAAGTTCTTCATGAAAGTTTTAGCTTGTGTTTTGATCTTTCCATTGATGTAAAGAATGGAATTTTTAGACCATGGAATAGGAAGTTAAGATTTTTACAGGTTGTTGTTACTGTTTAGGGTGATCCGATCCTTGTCTATTTTTTTGCTTCTAACTTTTCTGTCTGACATCTGATTAATCCGATTTTTGAAGCTTTGGATTTCTAAGACATCTCTTATCTCTCCATGACAATTGAATTTTGTTGAGATTGAGGGGATTGATTACAGAGTTTTAGTTGGACATTTTTTTGAACATGCTTAGATATTTTGATGATATCTTGATCTGTAGAGATCAAATTAAGTTGCTTCTTGTTTCTGAATAAATTAGAGACTAGGGACTGCAAGTTATCTGACGAAAACGAATTTCAATTCTGTGTTAGTGATTGAAAATTTGAAAAAAATATGTTCATGGATGGAAGTAATTTCTTCTATAACTTATATTCCTAATCCTATAATTATGTTTGGAGTGATCATACAAATTATAATAATGGACGGGATAATCAACATAATTACTTCCATGATAGTTTACAAGACACACAACAATTCTCATATGTACCAGAAGCTTCTTATTACGACTCAGGTATATCTCTGGATAACTTTATCAAGACCTCTATTACCAATGATCTTGAGCAGTTTCAACATAGTATGTTGCAGCTTAATCAGAGTATGCAACAACTTCAATAGAGTATGCAGGAGCTTAATAAGAGTATGATATAGTTTAATAATAATATGTTATAGTTTAATCAGAGTATGTAGTAACATTTGCAACAGGGTTTACAACAAATCCAATAAGAAAACAATGAAAGCATATAGAACATGGAACGCCAAATGGGTCAAATGATGGAAACTCTTGATTGCTTACAATCACAAATTGAAGAAAAGAAGCCATATTAACCAAAGGTGTAAGTAATAGAAGTTAGTGAGAAAATTTTACAAAGTGATGAAGAGCTTGAGAATCTTAAGTGTACTACTCAAAGAATTGTTTAAAGAAGTTGAGGAGGAGCTCAAAGTAGAAAATCTTTTAGCTCAGAGGTAAATATTGAGTTCATAATTATTTTTGCGACTGACTATTTTCCTTTACCTAGAAGGTTGGAAAAATTAAAAAAAGAAGAAATAACTAAAGAATCATTCAAACTATTTCCTAAGTGCATGGACTCAATAGAGTTTAAAGGTTAGAGGATAAGGAAGATGCTGAATGGGAACGACGATGAACTGGGGCCCTATCTTGAATTACCTCATGTGGAAGTGGCTCAAACTTTGTCACTTAAAGATCACAATTTTTTCACTTGAGGAGAAAACATGAAATCGAGCTAATGACACTAAACAAAGGTGCATCTTCGGAGGCAACTCAAGGGAAGTAAACTTCCTTTCCTTTACATTTACGCATTTAATTTTGATATGTATGTGTGTTTCTATATTATTTTGTTTCTTTCTTGTTTCTAAGTTTTCAATCAAAATGATAGAAAGAAAGAAAGAAAGAAAGAAAGAAACATTTTCTTGTTTCCTATTGCTTTTAGGACTATATAGTCATGAGTAGAGGATGAATTGACTAGAGAATTTCATGGCAACTTGAGCATGTACTTTTATTTTTGTGATTGGTCGATGTACATTATCTTTAAAAGAGTAGTGACTAGTGGTAGACAAAGCAAGTGAGATTTTGAGCCTTAATAGACTGACACATACATATCATTCTCATTGTCCTTTGATAATGTGTAAGCTTCATGGGCTATATCCTAACTTTGCCTTGTTCTATTCGAGACCATATTTTTATCACATGCATTAACATGGTAATGATTAGGCATTCTTTTCTTTTTAAAACTACATTAGCTAAATAACCTAACCTATTGACATGATTTCTCCCTTGTCAAGTCGCTTGAGCTTTATTTTCCTTTTCTTTGTGTATTAACCATATCACATGCTTTAAAATTAACCAAATGTCCTATCCAAGGCATAAAGCTAGTGGAAAATTTGAGATTGTTAAGTTTGTGGATGTACAAAATTCTATGTGTAGGGGGATACATATGTATGGGTTAGTTATAATGATTGGGATGTTATTTTATGTCTTATCATTAAATTTCTTATATTGATGTAGTTTCTTTTAATTTTCATTAAAAAAAAAGAAAGAAAGAGAGAAACCAAAAAAAGAGAAGAAAAGAAAAGAAAAGAGAAAGAAAGAAAGAAATTTTTTTAAATAAATGTATTAAGGTGGCAGTGCATATGTGTTGAAAAATTGTTTATGATTAATCTCTCCTTCTAAAGTTGTATTGAATGGGTCATTTGAGTATGTTGATATGAGGTAGATGTTGGCTTGGAAGGTTCACTCATTGGAGTTTCAATGTCTTGTTATCTTCAATCTCTATGAGTGATCCCTTTTGATTCAATATGTTTTGTATGGTTTATGTGTGAAAGCTGAATTGAGTTGTGAAATATAATTATTGCTTTCATCATAGCTGAAGATATCCAGTCTTGTATGAATCTTAACTTGTGCATTTGATATCTCATCGAGTGTTACTTTTGTTTCACTAGCTTTGATAGCTTTCATACTACTTTACCTAAATATATCTCACCTTACCTTTGCCCACATTCAATCCTGGAAAGTCCTTTGATTCATGATTTTGCGTATGAACATTAGTGATGGAGAAATGAAATGATATGCAAAGTTGTGGAATATCTTAATCATGAATGGTGTTGAGTCTAACTATGGATATATTTTAGTTAAACACATTTTCCAAGTCTACCATTAGATTTCTTAGTTTTTGAAGATGATGAATGTTGATTGATCATAAATCTTGCCATGATTTTTTGAAAGTCATTCATCTTTATTTATGATTATGTATTCTAGGAACATAATGAAAATAAGTCAATGTTTTGGATTTATGATCTTAATTTTGATGCTTTTCCCAAGGACAATCAAAAGCTAAGTATGGAGAAATTGATATGGGCCTAATTGATTGTATAACTATTTCATAAAACTTAGCAATTACTAACATGAAATTGTTTAAAATACTCAATTTGACTCATAAGTGATTTTAGGCACAATTTGGCAATAAAGAAGTTAAAGTGAGTCGAAAGCACGATATTAGGGCCATTTTTTAAATGCTAATACTCACTTGTCTTCATAGAGCAAGAACAAGAAAATTAAAAGACAAGAAAAAGAAGAATCAAGGTTGCTCACGACCAAATTTGAAATAAAATGCAAAGAATGTGAGCTGCATGGATTATACGTGCAAATTATTTTAACATGAAATTAATGTCTTGTATAGATGGAAGCGTGAAGCATAATATGGAAAAAACATATTAAGAAAATGCAGGGCAGCATAGCGAGGCAAGGAGCACAAAACAACAAAACAATAGTTAGAGGTATGAACCAAAACAATGTGCAGACATAGGCAATAAGGAAGGAAATGACAACGTAGTAGGTAGAAAAACAGAGTATAGAGACATAGCAGTTGGACAAGAAACGACAACATAGTAGCAGACGCTAGGCATTTTACACATGCAAAACATCATAAACACAAATGGTTAAGGGAAAACGCTGTCGTTGGGAGTATGAGAAAAAGATATAGGAAGGCATGAGAAGTATTGGTTTTAAAAACAAAAGAGGAGCACAGTAGCAGGTGTTATGGTTTTAAACATAGAAGAGAGGATGGCATGGCCGTCCATAGGTGTGCCACATTCATGAAACACCAAGTCACAAGTGTAACAAAAAGATAGCTCACCTGAACCCTAATTTTTACTATAAAATATTTGTTTTTATGATGGAAAAGGGGGATAAAAAGTAGGTCAGTTTTGGTCAAGATAAACGAGCAGAAGGGGATTTTGGCTAGGTTGAATCATAAAGGAGCTTTGTGAGAGAATAATTAGGGAGGTAAGCTCTCTACCATCAGAAGACCCACAAAGGGGTAGCTTCCTAACACCGGTCTAGAGGTGATATCAACATCGACAACCAAGTTAAACATTCCTTTCTTGTTTGTTGTTTCTTTCTCTCTTTAGAAATTAATTATGTTATCCGATTTCTATAGATTTGGGTATTATGAAAAGATTATTTTAATGAGTTTATTGTGTTAGCGATCTAGAAGGAGGGGTTGAATAGCTCTTTAAGCTTTTTGTAATTTTCTACAACAAAATCAGAAGTCAATTCACACAAAAATAATTTAAACAAATTTAAATAAAATGAGTAGGGAAGAAGATCAAACACTATTTTTATAGAGGTTCGGTGCTAAGACCTACGTCCTCTACCTAAGCTCCCACT
>JANJEY010000007.1:56835173-56850640 GCA_024703695.1 Erythroxylum cataractarum
ATGCTTAATTATGCATATGAATCAAATCATGTACATACTATGCAAATTATGACATTTCCGACCTAATTCCGAATTTCTCGATCTCAATCCTTAATTCCCGAACTAAATTTCTACTTTCCAAATTCATAATCTCCAAATTGAATTTAATCCATATCCAAATAGATCCTCAATTGCCTACACCCCAAATTGTTAAAAACCTAAATTTCATTTCGGGCAAAATAACTTTCCTCGCCGCGGCACCAAGCTCCCATGCCACGGCGAGCTTCCATTTTCGCTGCGTTGTCGCGGCGCATCGCGCTGCGGCGAACCGCGGGCTCCTCGTCGCGGCGTATGCCCGCGCACATCGCGACATGCGTCGTTTCTCCTCGCCGCGGCGCGCACTCCACGCATGTCGGAGCGTGCGAAGCAATTCTGCTCGCCGCGGCGTGTTCATCATGCGCCGCGGCGTGCGACGACATACACGCCCAGAAAACCCAGATTTTTGCAGATTTTCGATGCTTAAACCATCCAAATCTGGTTTTCTTCCTTACAAATCACTCCTAAATAAATCCATACACATCATACAACTAATCTTTACCTTCCATTTCATCAAACAATTAAATCCCCAAAAATTCAACCCTAATATCACCGTCGATAACCCTAACTTCAAATCTCCTTAATATTCAAATTCAAACATCAATCTAACTCTACAAATCAACAAATCAAACTATAAAAGACAAGATAAAAGTAACTTACTTGTTTAATAACCTCAAATCTTCACCAATCACACCCAAAGGAAACTCACAACACGCACGGCTTCTCCAATCTCAAACCCATTCCATTTCTTCTCCAACACCAACCAAAGGGATCGATTAAAGATGGAAGAAGGAACAACTGGTGGAAAGGAATCAACAACTCCAAGGAGAAATCCACGAAGAAGGAAGAAGAAATCTCTATCGGGAGCAAGAAGAAGAAAGCTTCGTGGAAGGAGAATTCAAAGGTAAGGATATATATATAAAAAGAATCAAGGGCTTGTTTGGCTAATGTAAATGCCACAAGTCCGGATCCGAACCACCTCAAGACAATTTCCAATTCTAGTTTCTCCCGAATTTCAATGGCTAAACCCTAGTTTCTCAATTCAAATTTTTAACCTGTCCACACTATCGGATAATCAATTATGGAACCGGAAATTCAATTAATCAGTCATCGATCAATTTTCCGGTCCGGGCCTAATGCTCCAAAAATTCCAGAAAATTCCTATAAATCCTTAAAAATAGAAAACTCATTATCATATACTCCAATTTCATAATTTCACTTTCTAACTTTCAATTCTAACTCAAATTCAATCATCGAGCCTATTTTGACCTAATTCACACACATGACCTAATCACCCCCAAATCAAAGTATCCAAATCAAATCGGAAATATGTCATACATGTATGTACGTACAAATGCCAATATGATCATGCCAATTATACTATAAATAAATCATGCATGAGCATGCCAAATACGTATGCAATGAACTGTACACATCCCTTCGGTAATGGGATGTTACAAAGAAGATGTTAAAGGGTTTTGGAGAATGATAGTTTACAAAGCAACAAGAGTGCAAGAACTGATTCCACTAAAAGGGTAGGAAGGTCTACACCAATGTATGAGAGACTTAACGATATAATGCAATTGATTCAAAAGAGACAGAGTGCAACAATAAAGATGAATACTTCTATTACGAAAATTTTGAACATGATGAATATTGGTGCATCACAGAGTACTAGTGCATGTGCATCACATCATGATGTTAAAGGATTTTGAAGAGTGATAGTTCACAAAACAACAAGAGTGTAAGAACTGATTCCACTAAAAGGGTAGGAAAATCTACACCAATGTATGAAAGACTTAACGATATAATGCAATTGATTCAAAAAAGACATAGTGCAACAATGGAGATGGATACTTCTATTACGAAAATTTTGAACATGATAAATATTGGTGCATCACAGAATACTAATGCATGTGCGTCACATCATGATAAATCATGCCTTCATAAGTTTTCTCTATATATTAACAACTAATTTTATCAAATATATTTAATAAATAGTTCATATTATTTGTTGATCTCAGTTGACATAATTAACTATCAATTAAATGCTGATAAACTCAGCCAATAACTTATGCAATCGAATATTCTAGTTGAATATCTTCAAGCGCTCCCTTTCCAACACAAACAGAGAAATTCAAAAGTCTAGTCCACGTACGCATCAACAGACTGTCCCCAACCCAAGCTTTACGCAGACGGTGAACGTAACTTTCTGGTGCCAAAATTCTTCGACCGCACGTGAAGTAAGGGGCATCTTGTTTCTACGTCTGTTTTTTCAAATGTTATTGTCGGAACTGTTGTATATTTTTTCTTTTCTTTTAAATAAAAACAAATTTTGTTTAGTGATTAATGTTTAAAAACAAAATTTTAAAATAAATTTATTTTGATCTCTTATATGATAGTTATTAACAAAATTATTTTATTTTATTAAAATAAATAATTTACAAATTAAATCTTATTTAAAATTAAATTTATTTTTAAATATATTTTAATTACTAAATCAAATTTTATTTAAAATGTATATGTTTTGATGATATTTTAAATTGAATTACATTAATTAATTAATTATATTTAATTACGAAAATCAAATAAAATTATTTAGTAAAATTAAATTATTCATAATTCTTATTGATAATTAATTTTAATTAAATAAATCAAATATTCAATTAAATTATCCTTAATTCTTATTAAATTAATATATTAAATAATTAATATATATTTAGTTGATAATAAATCATATTATGAAAAAACAAAAATAAAAAATCACCTTTTGTGTTTTTATAATTTTCGAAAACCAGAAGAAATTACAATTAAAAATAAAAACTCTAACAAATAGCTTTTAATTTGAAAATAAAAATAGAAGCAAGTAATTTATACAATAATTTATTATTTCTTAAAAAAACATGAAGATGTAGTTGCCTGAGGTGTGTACGGGTGTATGGAAAATGAATGTGTTTGACTCTTTTAATTATATAATGGACGAAGGGCTGTCAAACAGAAAGGAACAAATAAACTATTGAAGTTCAAACATGTTACACGTATTGAAGTTCAAACATGTTACACGTATTGGACGTATTGTTTTATTTTCCTTGCATTGATAATTTGTTTCTTCTGTAAGAACTGGGTATGTCACGTTTCTTAGTTCCTTCTTAACGTTAGCATCTAAATGCTGGGAAAATCGTCAACCAAGCAATCATGTATCCTGGCTTATGATTCATAACATAATTTTATTAAATCTTTTGTAATTTGATCTATTTTATTTTTAAACTTTTATTTATTTCTTATAGTTTTTAACAATTCTTTTTATCATATTTCATCAATTTTTATTTATTTATAACTAATATTCCATTGTATAAGAACTTAAAAATCAAATACACATTAGTTTAGTTAAAATAATTAAATAATAAATGAAATATGTGAAATAATTTATATAATAATATTTTTAAATATAAATTTAAAATTTAAACATCAAGGAATCCATTTATATTTAACCATATAAATCACGGTTATGAGTACCATTTCGTACCGGGTGATACCGATCGGTACGTACCGTACTGGCCAAAAAATGGAATGGTACTCTTGACGTCAATACCAGCCATAAATATCGGTCGGTATCAATGTTTACCGTTTGATACCGGCTAGTACAGTGAGTTTCGAAAAGTTGAAGGACTCAATTGCAAATTTTTAAAATTTAAAAACGCCATTGCCCAGTACACCGCAGCACGTCGTTGCCGTCGCAACTCAGGCAGACCGCACCATCGCACCAACCATCACAGTTCAGGCAGACCACACCAACCCGAACCACAACCCAAAGACCCAATCTCCGTGATTTGTTTTTTGGTGTGTGTTTATCTGTTTTCAATTTATCCTACTTCACTGCATTTTTTATTCTGTTGAATTATGGATTTGTGTATGTTAGATGTTAGATTTGGGATTTGAATTGTTGAATGCTCACGGGTTGCATTTTGCGTGTATCTGAAGTGGAATTGGAAATGTTGGATTTGGAAATGGAATTGAATTGTTGGAGTTGAATACGGTGGGTTTTTTCATTTATGAAATTTGAAACTGAAATTGGAAATGGAATGTATAGTCTATAGTGTTTATGATCTGAATAGTTACGGTGATACTAATGAATGAGTTGTTGATGTATTTTAACTGTGTTTGGTTATCCTAATTGTAAAATAGGGTGGTGGTGAGGGTCTAACAATATTGATTAATTAATTATTAAAATTAAAAGTTGATAATCAACATTTAAACCTAAATGTAAAATTGATTATCAAATATAAAATTGATAATCAAATGTTAAATTGTAAAAATGATAATCAAAATTGGTAAAATTGTAAAAGCTTAAATCATTAAATGACACATTCTTAATATTTTTGAAATGGTAATTTATTTTTAATATTTGGGTATTGAATTTAGGTAAATAATTAGTTGAGTATAAAATTATGCAATTGGAAATTAATAATAATTCAATTATAGTTAATAATAGCATTTGCCTATTTGGGTATTAGTTTTGAGTAAATAATTAATTGAGTATAAAAGATGTTGAACTTTAATTATTTGGTAATATATATGTGTAGGGTGTCAAAAATATTTATAATTGGTAATATGTGAAAGTACAAAGTAGTGATATAATAAATGTATCCAAGAAAAAAATTTTGTTGTCAAATTGTGAATATGTTGTAGACTTGAAGATTCCAATCATTTATACTTGTAGTTATTAATGTCAATTAAGAATTGTAAAAACAACATATATATTTAAGAACGAAATATAAAATGGTGTATATAATATTATGGTTTGTTAGAAATGAAAAGAAGATTCAAAGTTTTAAATAAGAAAAAAAATATTTTCAAATAAGTTATATCCATTAACTTGTGATTGTTGGAATTGGACATTGTTGTAAATGGAAGGAAATGAAAATGAAATTATGATTGTTTTGTGATTGTTGAAATTAGAAATTGTTATAAATGAAAGGAAATTGAAAGAAAAATATGATTGTTTTGTAATTGTTGAAATTGAAAATTGTTAGAAATGGAAATGGAATTACGAATGTTTTATAATTGTTGGAATTGGAAATTTTTGGAAATTGTTAAGAATGGAAATGAAATTATGAATGTTTTGTGATTGTTGGAATTGGAAATTGTTAGAAGTGGAAATAGAATTATAAATATTTTGTAATTGTTAGAATTGGAAATTGTTGGAAATTGTTATGAGTGGAAATAGAATTATGAATGTTTTGTGGTTATTGAAGTTGGAAATTGTTAGGAATGGAAATGAAATTATGAATGTTTTGTGATTGTTGAAATTGAAAATTGTTATGAATGAAAATGAAATTATGAATGTTTTGTAATTGCCAGAATTGGAAATTGTTGGAGTATGTTTTGTGTTATTATATATGTTGAATGTTTTAAATTATTAGCTTTTGACTTATAATGAATTATGTTCCATAAAATTGAATTGTATGTAATGTAATCATACAAAATGAGTTATATTATATAAGATGGATATGTATATTGTGTAATGAAATTATGTGTTATTTATTTTTATGTGTACAGATAAATGAAAAAAAGTTCAAGTGCTCCTGATCAACCCACTTCAGGAAGATACGATGATCCAGTTTGGGCTTATGTTGGTATAGTTTCTGGTATGAAGAACCATACCATTTGCTTGTTTTGTAACAAGCATTTGAAAGGTGAAGGAATTACCCGATTAAAAAAAAAACCTTTAGTTGGGGTTAAAAGAGATGTGGAATTGTGTAAAAAAAATAAGTGATGATGTGAAGTGACAGATGAAAACATTGCTTGATAAACATCAATTTGAGAGAGATAGTAGGAAAAGATTGAATTTTGAAATTAGCAGTGGAGATTCGTTTTCTAGTTTCTGTGATGATTATGGAAATGTTGAAGGTAGAAGTGGTAGTGGTACTGATAGTGTTCCATCTCAAGCCCACGAAGAATCTGATCTGAAGAAGAGAAGAAAGCAGGTGACTAAATTCTTTGCACCACGAACAATTCCTAGAGCCAACCTTCAATTCGTAGTGCCATGCATGCAAGAGATGCGGCTCACAATGTCGATATAGCAGTAGCTAGATGGTGGTATGATTCAAATTCATCATTCAATGTTTCTTATTATTATTATTATCAACCTATGATGGATGCAATAGCCTTTTATGGTCCAGGATATAAAGGTCCTTCGATTGATGACTTAAGAGGTAAACTTGTGAGTTATGCTGCTTCTAAAATTAGAAATTATTTGGCTAAAAGAAGAGTGAATTGTGGTACTTATGGATGTTCAATTAAGTGTGATGGTTAGATAAATAGGAGACAAGAGCCTATTATAAATTTTTTGGTTTATTCTTCAAATGGCCTTATGTTTTTGAAATCTATTGATACATTTGGCCTTATTAGAAATATTGAGACTTTGTTTGGGATATTTGATGAAGTTATGAATGAAGTAGGGCCAAAAAATATTATTCGGTTTATTATTGACAATGATTTCGCTTATAAAGCGACAGGAAAAAGGTTGTAGAATATGTATAATTCATTTTTTTAGACTCCTTGTGTTGCATATTACATTGACCTAATGTTGGAGAATATAATGGATCTTAGGTATTTTCTTGTTATTGATGAGACTATGTAAAAAGCTAAAAAGGTGACAAAGTTTATTTATAAGCGTGCATGGGTATTGAATTTGATGAGAAAGGAATTGACCAATGGTAGAAATTTGTGTCATCCTGCTGTGACAAGATTTGCCACAAATTTCTTATCATTTCAATCTTTTGTTTCGATGAAGGAGTTCAGATAAATATTTACAAGTGATAAGTGGGTTGCATCTCGACATGCTAGGTCTAATATTGGAATGAAGGATTGTAATATTATACTGGAAGATAGAGAATTTTGATCTCAATGTCAATTTTTATATGAGTTTGTGAGCCTTTGGTGAGGATGTTTTGCCTGGCTGATAGTGAAAAAAAAGTCAACAATGGGTTATATTTTTTATGTCATGAAGTGAGAGACGAAAGCAAACAAAGCCAATATAAAAAATAGGCCTTCTTTATATATACCATATCTTTCAACCATTAATGAGAGAAGGGAAAGACAACTTTCTTTTCCATTGTTTGCAGTTGAGGCATTTTTGAATCCTAGTGTGTATTTTAGACTGGATCTTATAAAACAAGCTGAAGTTAATAGAGGAATGTTTTTAACAATTACAACAATTGTTAGAGTTGACACGATGCAAGATCTTTTAAGCTCGCAAATAGAGCTTTACAAGTTGTCTTATGGAAATTTTAGAATGCCGATTACTCTTCGACAAAGAGGATACCTTTCTCTAGTTATTAATTATTTTCTTTTTCTTATTTATTGAAAATTTATTATCACTTTATTTTGTTTATAACACTACTTTTGTTATCTTATAACTTACAGTTTCTTGGTGGGATCAATTCGGAAATGATGTTCCAGAATTGAAAAGATTTGCGATTCAAATTTTAAGTCAATGTGTGAGTGCAACAGGTTGTGAATGACATTGAAGCACATTTGAATTTATCCACTTAAAGAAAAGGAATAGATTGAAGTATAAGAGGTTGAATGACTTAGTTTTTATTCGTTACAATTTAAAGCTTCGAGAAATGTATGTTATTTTCATTATTATCATTATTAATTTCGATATAATTTCTTATTATTTTTTAATAATTAAATTTAATTATTTACTAGGACTCTTAATAACACAAATAGTTCAACTAATCCAATTGTCATTGATAATATTAATCTCTTGGTGGATTAAGTTTCTGGAGAACTCAATTTGGTTGATGTGAATGATTTAGATTTGAAAGATAATATTGGATATGGAAAATCATTGACATGTTATTTGATGCATTAAATTTGAATGATAATGATGATGAAGCTCCTCTCAATGATGAAGATTTTGTACCAAATGATCACTGGGATCAGTATAGTTCTAGCGGATATGCTCCTATTGATGATTGAATTTCAAGTTTTTGTTTTTTTCTCTTCTTTTAATTTTACTTGTATTTGATATTTATGTTAAATTCTATATATGTAATGTAACTATAATATTTTTGTTTCAGGTTTAACTTCTACTTGATTGTTTCTTCGTCATCAATTCTTTTTGTAAATTGTTTAAGGATATTTATTGTTCTTTTTATTTGATATTTTGAATCTTTTGATGTAATATTATTTATTAAAATGATGAAATTGTATTATTATAATATTTTAAATATTTTGTATTATTCTTAATTTTATATTTTTATGATGATGATTGTCTTTGTTTATATTAATTATGGTTATTATTTATATGTGAAATATTTAAAAATTATTGTTATTTTATATTAATTGTCATTATTATTATTTATTATGATTTTTTAAAATATGATTGGTGTAAACAGTAAATTAGAAAAGTATACAGTACAATTGTACAATATATTAATGGACTATTTTGCAAGTTTTAAAAATTTTAGGGACTATTTCATAAATTTAAAAATTACCCTAAACGATATCTGGTATTGACCGGTATCGGTACAGTACTGTACCAAAACTCAATCTGATACCAACTCTGGTACGGTATTCATAACATTGATATAAATAGGGAAGTCAATTGGCTAGCTCTAGTTAATTTTTTATATGATTTTTGTAAAAGTTAAAAGTATAAAATAACTTCTTTTTTTAATTGAATTCAAATCTGAGTTGCTCAAGCATAGGCCTACCTGAAGCCTAATTCTTCTAAACAAAATAATATCATTTTGTTTAAAACAAATGAGCCTCACGTTAGTTTAAGCTTGAGTCTAACCCATGAGCCGGTCATTACAAACACTTAAATTTAGACCATGAATAACCCATTATTATTGCTGCATATAAACAAACATTTTAAAATATGGTCATGGAGTGGAAAATAAGATCCTATATAACTAAGGTGTTTTGTATAAACAACATTTAAAGATATGATCATAGAGCGGAAAATAAGATCCCTTATATACGAGATGTTTTGTTTTCTTGTGAGGATTGGCGCATCTATTTCACTTAGGGCATTCCAACCCTGTTTCCTTAATCTAGTTTACATATTTATATGGATTCTATATAAACGTATGGATGAGATTTAATAGAACATAATTGGAACTGGTTAATTGGAACAAAGGATATGATCCATTTCTTGTGTGTTATCTTTTCAAAGCATGTTGTAATATGTAAGCCTTACTGAAATAAGAAAATTTTAATCTGATGTCACAACACCTTTCAAACTTAAAGAGATATTAATACACCTCAAAGACTATTCCAAGTTCCGATAGCCACTATTAGAATTTTGAATATGAATAAAGTATATAGCTCATTAATAAGAATTAGACTTGGATAAGTTATGTTAAAATTTAAAATGACTATAACATTTAAATAGTTGGTGTTTAACATTTATAAAATTGTTAACATTTTCATGTTTAGTCAATATGGGATACTCTAACACTTCCCCTAAAGTACAAAGGAAGACTGAATATTTAGTTATCACTTGAAATAAACGCAGCGGTAATCAGACTGGATCACTTGGACTGGATATCTAGACAGACAACTGAAAAATTAATAATTCAAACTAAACCTGTTCTAATATCATATTAGAAATTTTAATATGGATAGAGTGTAGAGTTCATTAACAAGAATTGAACTTAGGTTTACTATTTTCAAAATGACTAAAACGAATCATTTAAATGGTTGACCGTTATTATTTATAAATTTTTTAATTTTTTAATACTTAATTGATATGAGAGGCTGTAGTGGCCGCAATTAAAACTATAAAACCCAAGGTTCATCCTTTTATGATTCTTTGATTTTTGAAACGCAGTTACCATATTAAAAAGGAGCATATGGATATTGGTGTTCTATTTCTAAGAAGAAGAAAAGAAAAAAAAAAGGCTTCTCTTTTCGTTTAATTTACCCTCAAAAATATCGGAAGAGCCGGGAATCTCAGGTGGGATCTCTTCTTTTTGTGGAAAACGGGGATCAATTATTTAATCCAACAGCCACGTTTTGGCATTGTAGACTTTTAAACGCCCTTCCATTGACTTTGACTTCATCAGTTGACTTGACTCGAAGACTTGGACAGTTGGACGAAGCATCCAATTAGCTTCATCACCCAAAGTTTACGTCGCCAATTGAAAAAGACCCCAAACGGGTGACTTATTTAATTTTGCTCGTAACTGAATACTCCTTGCTTTCTACGTTTTGTTAAATATGGATAATATCTCTCAATTTTTATTTTACAACATTAGATATCACACCCTATATTTAATGCCATAATTTAATTGTATCAACTTAGTATCTCTCTAAAAATTTAACATTTGTAATTTTAATTTAATAATTTAATAATCACGATGAAGCACCGTTAATTATATTTGTAATAAATTGAAATTTCGTTCATTTAATTATTATGAATAAAATTATAAAATAATATAAAGATTAAAATTATAAATATAATTTATCTTTCTTATTAGTGTCTGTTAAAAGGCTTAACTTATCCCCAAAAGTTAGTTTATGAAAGGAGATTTGTACATTATTATAAATTGTTGAATGTTTTTATACTTATTTAATGTGAGATTCTTGACACATTCTCCTCAATTCAGAGCAAGGTTGAATATCTGATGAACATATTAAATAAAGGGACAAAATCGAACACTACCCCAAACCATCAAGATAAACGAAGTTAAATACTATATTAGAAGGCTTAACTCACTCCCAAAAGTTTACTCAAGAGGGGAGATTTACACATTATTATAAATTGTTGAATGCTCTTATATTTGTTCGATGTAGAATTCTTGAGAGTGTCTTAAAAGAAAATTTGATCTATATTGAAAACATAATGCAAAAAAAACTTTTTTAATTATTATTTATAAATATAAGAGTATAATTGGGTTTCCATTGTACAAAAATCTCACCCCAATTTTGAGAACAAAATACATTAAAAAAAACAACTAATTATGAGGTGTAAACAAAGAAAAAGAAGTTGGAACGCGACACTAATGCCATGGGCCATACCATCCTTAAGTTTCCACGCTGATCGCCTATAAAAAAAGTAAAAAACCACCAGCACCAGTCCACCATTTCACACACCACCACTCACTGACCACTCCTCCTCCATCAGCTATGGCTCTCTCCGACCACAGCCACCACCATCTTTCTCTTCTCTGCCTTCTGTCTCTGTTCCTCCTCACTCATGCAAGACTAAGCCTTCATCACTCTGACCTCAAAGCCTTCTCAACTATCCACAAAGACTTGGGTATCCCCGGTCAACGCACTCTCTCCGGTAACCCATGCAGCATTGCTGGAGTGTTCTGCGAACGGAAAATCTCCAACGATACATATGTGCTCAGAATCACCAGGCTTGTCTTCAAATCCCAACAACTTTCTGGGTTCTTGTCTCCGGCTATCGGGAAGTTGTCTGAACTCAAAGAGCTGTCTTTAACAGATAACCAACTCGTTGACCGAGTACCACCCCAGATTGTCAACTGCAAGAAACTGGAAGTTCTTGAACTTGGAAAAAATCAGTTTTCCGGTGATGTTCCACCGGAGTTGTCATTACTTGTACGTCTTCGTGTCCTCGATCTCTCTTCCAATAAGTTTTCAGGGAATCTGAGCTTCTTGAGGCATTTTCCAAACTTGGAAACTCTCTCCCTTGCTAACAATCTATTCACTGGCAAAGTGCCCAAGTCTCTACGCTCCTTTCGTAATCTCCAATACTTTGATCTCTCTGGGAATAATTTCTTGCAAGGACCTATTCCAATGATGAGAAAGATCGAGCCTTCAAGGCCTCAGTATCCAAAACGATACATGCTTACAGAGAACACCAATATGAGTTCTGCTCATGGTCCTACTTCACATGGTCCTACTTCAGCTGTTAGTTCTGCTCCTGGACCATCAGTGGTAAGTAATCACACACACAAGCACAAGCACAGCAGTGCCAAAAGGAAGCTGGCCGGATGGATACTTGGATTTCTCGCCGGATCAGTCGCCGGATCTATATCTGGATTTGTGTTCTCGGTGACGTTTAAGCTGCTCTTAGCCGCCTTAAGAGGTGGTGGAAGAGGTCAAGGGCCTGAAATCTTTAGTCCGAAGATCATTAAAAAAGCAGAGGATCTGGCCTTCTTAGAGAAAGAAGATGGACTTGCTTCATTAGAAATCATTGGAAAAGGTGGATGCGGGGAGGTTTACAAATCTGTGTTACCAGGAGGAAAAGAGATTGCTATAAAGAAGATTGTTCAACCATCAAAAGATGCTGCTGCTGAATTGAACGAAGAAGACAGTAAGCTTCTAAACAAGAAAATGAGGCAAATTCGATCTGAGATCAACACAGTTGGTCGAATTCGCCACAGGAACCTCCTGCCTCTGTTAGCCCATGTGGCTCGTCCTGATTGCCATTTCCTTGTCTACGAGTACATGAAAAATGGCAGTCTACAAGACGTTTTGAATCAGGTTGCAGAAGGGCAAAGACAATTGGACTGGTTTGCTCGTCATAAGATTGCGCTAGGAATAGCTGCAGGGCTTGAATATCTTCATATGAATCATAGTCCCCGAATCATTCACAGAGATTTAAAGCCAGCAAACGTCCTTCTTGACGATGACATGGAAGCTAGAATTGCAGACTTTGGACTAGCAAAAGCCGTGCCTGACGCGAACACGCACGTCACTACTTCAAATGTTGCAGGGACTGTGGGATACATAGCTCCAGAATATCATCAGACTCTAAAGTTCACAGACAAGTGTGACATCTTCAGTTTTGGTGTGGTGCTTGGAGTTCTAGTCATGGGTAAGCTTCCATCCGACGACTTCTTCCAAAACACAGACGAAATGAGCTTAGTCAAGTGGATGAGAAACATCATGACTTCGGAGAATCCATCTCAGGCAATTGATCCAAGGTTGATGGACAACAAAGCTTACGAGGATCAAATGCTGCTAGTGTTGAAAATTGCCTGCTTTTGCACCCTGGATGATCCAAAACAGAGGCCCAACAGCAAGGAAGTCAGATACATGTTATCTCAGATTAAGCCTACAGAGCCAGTGGTTGAAGCTTAGCTATAAAGGAATTTGGCTGGAAATGCTATGTTTTTCAAGGAAATAAGCTTATTAAAGTGCTTGTACCTTTTGGATTTGCAATCAGCAATGCAATTACTTAGTTCTTCATATGATTGATTAATTAAGTTAGGTTCAACAGATGTAGAAAGAATTAGTAATTTAAGCCATTGTCCACTCAATTTAGTAAAAGGACCATAATTAGTTGGTTTCCACATGAGAAAGAATAATAAGTTCAAAAAGTCATGCAATTTTTGGAAAATCTCTCTACATCTTTTGGTGGGGTGTGCAAAATTCCACATTGATTACAGGAAAAGCACTCGTATGGTTGGAGCAACTTTGTTATCCAAATTTCCACGAAGGATCGCTCTTACCCCGTGTTTGGTTACTGTCCCTGTGAGTGGGGACAGTAGACAGGACCAAAAATTCCTGCCCCCATGAGCGTTTGGTTGACGTAGCCGGGTTTGTGTCCCCTGTCTCCGGAGGATTGGGACACGAAATTCTGTAGCTCCCTAAAAGGAAGGACAGGGACATGTGTCCCTGTCTCCGCGACTAAATGTGCTGCGTTTGACTCATTTGGGCAACGACTCCAACTACCGTCTCGGACTCCGGCTCTCTTTCGTCCCCGACTGCTCTTCTTCCCCGACTCCGGCTCCGGCTCTCTTCGTCCCGACTTCGGCTCTCTTCTTCCCCAACTTCGACTCTCTTCCTTCCCGACTGCTGTTCGTCTGTGTTGGTTCGCGTACGCTGCTCTTCGTCCCCGACTGCTCTTCGGATCTCTTCGCAACAGTGTTCCCTCTGAATCTCTTCGGATCTCTGCTTCCCCAAGACGTTGGTCTCTCCAGGGTTGGGTAAGGATTTGATTTTATGGCTTAAAAATGTTGGTCTTCCTTGCTTGACGGACACTCTGGAATCGCAACCATATCAGTATTGTCGTCTTCTTCTACTCGCTGTCCCCAGTTTCTGTATGGTTCATTTGGTTGACCCGGAAACCCACATTATTCTCGGATCCAGCAATGCATGCCCACTGGGTTTTTGAAGTGTCTTCATGTGTAGGATGTGAAGTTTGTATAAATTTTTGCTTTGGGAAAGAAGGAGTTTGGTTGTGGATTTGTATGCTTTGGGTATTGAAGGAGTTTTGATTTAAATTCTGATCTGTGGTCGGGTTTTGTTGTATGCGAAATTGGTGAGAAGAATGTTAGTTCTTGCAATAAGTTTGGTTGGATTAATGCATATAATGGTCTGAGAAAATGTTGCATGTTATCATTCCACAACTTGAACATGTTCTCTGCCATACTTCTGAGTTATATATGGTTATGAGTTATATACATGTCGTTCTTTCATTACTTCAACAGATTAGCAACTGAATCATTTGCAATAAGTTAACCTGTTTCTTATTATGTTTTTGTTTAGGATTCATTGGTGTTGTTGATCGGTGAGAGGTTGCAATCATCTCCAAAGAGTATCTTCGGTTTTTTCGGTAAGTATTTGATATATTCTCAATTTAATCATCTGCTTGATTTGTAATTGACATAAACCCTTGTATTGTTGGTTGTCTTGGTGTTGTTTGTACAATATGACTTGCTGTTAGCCTTCTACATTCTTATCGACAAAGATTATCCCATTATGGTTGTCCTTAGTGTGTGTATGCTTTGGATCTAATGTGTTTCAAAAGTTAATGATTCTTGTCCTAGGACACGTATGCTGTGAAGAGTCAAATGTACACAAACTCCTCCCTACTATTTAGATTGAAGTTCTTAAATTAAAGTTTACATTTTAATTTTTAATTTACATACAAATTGAATTAAATCAAAATTTACACGTTGGCTTTCAACATATCCTTTCCCCTCCCTATAGGTCATACAACTGATATTGAAATGGCCACATTGATTCCCATTAATTGGATACAAGAAAACATTAAACTTTGAGTTGCTAATCTGTCTTAATGGATTTGGAGTGCTGGGTTACTTGCACGTCTTAATTCTTTCAAGTGACTATGTAAACCGTAATATGATTAGGAAAGAAATGATTGTGTTCTCCATATGAGTCACTGGCAATACCCTACAATTATGGGAATAATTCCAGATATCATAGTGTAGATGCATGCATCGCTCTTTACAATTTATAAAAGAAAAGCTAATATAATTGAGTAGTTCCATATGCAGTCTCTTCATTACTAACTTACATGATACATACATACATTGCTCAGCCTAGGACATACAATTGCTTACTTCACTGATATGTGCCGTCTCTTTATGTATTGATATGTTCTCTTTACAATTTATATTTATATTTTAAAATATACATAGACATCTTCACCATTC
>JANJEY010000007.1:56871025-56894181 GCA_024703695.1 Erythroxylum cataractarum
TAGGCCTATTATGGGGAGGCATATTTTATATATATATATATATATATATATATATATATATATATGCTAAGGTATCTTGTTTTTGCTTAAATAAGTCATGAACATTAGGGTTTTCTGATCTGTTAAGAGTTTTACACGTTAAGAAAGTCAGAGAAAGACATTAATGGCATCCGATTGATCAACTTTAGTAAAGGTTGTCAAAAAATTCAGAAGTTTCGACATAAAAAAAGCTCTTTTAAATCATCTTGTCACACAAAGCTCTCGATGCACTTCTCCATTTAAGTCATCTTGATCTAATACAATGGACTATATCTTTATTGATCTCTTCATTGCTTTGAATAATATACCCTAGATACTTAAAACTTTCTTTCTGTGATATAACTTTTGAAATAATCTTTACCTCCGTATCAAGATCCATCTTATGACCTAAAAAGATATACTCTAAGTACTCAATCTTAGTTCTGCTCAATTTAAAATCCCTCGACTCTAATGTATCCCTATGACATTTTAGCTTGATATTGACACCCTCTTTTGCCTCATCAACTAAGACAATATCGTCAGCAATCAACATATACTAAGGCACATCTCTTTAGATATTCTTAGTGAGTTCATCCATCACTATTACAAATAAAAAAAGAACTCAATAAAGAGCCTTAGTGTAGCCCAATATCTATAGAAAAAAATTTTATCTCCTCCTATCATCCTTACTCTAGTCTCTAGTCCTAAAGACTCATTTAGTAATTTTCCTAAGGTTAGATAACAATTATTTACAATTTTACAATTTTAATAAATTTACAATTAACCTAATTGAATATGATCTAGTTAAAGATAATAAATTGACCTCATAAAGGATTTGGTTTAAAGTCCCACTAAGAAAATGGACCCTAATCAGTGTGAGCAGACATGCATTGGGCTTATGATGGGGAGGTTCAATATGGTTAATATATATAAGCTAAAGTCTCCTACTTTTGTTTAAGTACGTCATGAACATTCAAATTCTCTGACCCATTAAAAGGATCACGCGTTAAAAAAATCATAGAAAGACATTAATGACATCCAATTGATCAACTTTTGTAAAAGTTTTGGTGTTGAAAAGCTCATTTGAAGTTATGGAAAACAAAACAAGTATTGTTGCAATTTCTTCATTTATTCACTCTCACATTTGATCCTGGGTACGTAACTAAGGCTCGTGTTACGCATTACACGTGGTATCAGAGCAGTTATGTAATTGTGTGAATAAAAATGGAGATTTTTGAATTTTTCCATAAAGACCTCGAAGAAACCAATATGTATTTACATTTTTTATTGCATATGGTTCCTTGAATTCATATTGAATGGGTATAGCAATAAAAAATTGGTTGAAAATAAGCTTTGAAAGGTAAAAAATCACCTAAAAGTCGTCGGATATCATCATTTTCTAGTGACTACTGAGAAAGGAGAGAAAATCGTCAGGCACATATGGCACAAACACACCTAATGGTTCTAGTTGTCCAAAGGAAGTTTACATCACTAGCCAAGTAGATGGTGCACGTAGGTAAGGTCGAGTGTAACACATGCACCATAAACGATGCATGCATCTGGCATTAGATCGTTTGTGTCTCTAAGCCTGTACCTATTCTGTGCCACAACAAAAACGTTGATGTTTTTGTTTAAAGCAACGTTTTGTCTTCGTTTCACACACACCTAAGCCGAGCCAATATCCCCTCCTTTTGTTTTGCTTCCCGCTTTACGTCTTCGATCTTGCGCTCAACTATTATGTGCCCCTATCTGTATCTTCTTTACTTCATAGGTGATCTAATGTCGAAGGTTGAAGGAGAAAACTTATATACCCCTATCTGCGTCTATCACTCTCTCCCATCATTTGAGTCTATCTTCTCCTCAATCTCAATCTTGCTTTGCAGGTGCTACTTTCTTCCTTGTTTCTCTTTGCTTTTTTCCCCCCTTCCATTTTGGGTCTTGGATATGATGACACTCATTCTCGGAGTGGGCTCCAATTGGGGGCACTGTTTTGCGTGTTGTTCCTCATCAGCCTCATAATTCTTGTTGACGCGTCGTACGATGATGACACTCCCAAGTTACCTAGCTGCGATCATGAGTACAACTTGGTAATCATTTTGTTTTTTTTACCTTTTTTCGTTCTTGGAATTGCACTTCTTTTTGTTGGGTGATTGGAAATTTGTGATTTTTGGGTGCAATTTGATATGGGTTGCTGTCAAGTGGTTGACTTTATATGTGTTTCTTCGATGGGTTGTGTTATAGATGATCGATTTATGATTTTTCCTCTTATTTTGTTTGTTGCTTGATGAATTTTTTAGGTTAAGGTTCATACATAAGTTAATAGCGTTGAAGGCGACACTATCACCAGTGTAACTACAAGATTCGGGGCTCTTTTACCCACTGTGGCTATTATATCTTTTTCTAATAAATATCAACTTTTGCTAACTAGCTCCGTTCTTCGTCTTCTTCTTATGGCCTCTTAGACCGTTTATCTACTTCTATCAAAAACTGCAAGCCCAGTACTTTGAATTTTTGTGTTTAATTGGTTATTATCCCCCTCTAAACTTGGTCGCAAATGGGATGAGTAATTTAAGTAATGATTATTTACTTGGTGAATATCGACGTGCTTAAGTATCTTTTTTCACTTGAAAATAGTGTAATGAACTATGGGGGATTTTGTTTTGCTCTTGATGTTTTAGATGCCCCGAAATCAACAAAGTACATGGTGTTGTTCGATAACATAATACATCGTGTGAGGTTTTTTAAGTTTTTGGTGACTGTGTCCCAAGTTTTTGGTGACTGTGGCAGGACAACTACATACACATGGAGGTAAGAATTTCCATTTATAATTGCTCTTACTAGGGACTAAAGTGTTGTGGAGAAGAAGTTTTTGTGTATTGGATTTCATTTCAGTATTATACATAAACCAAATTTACGCTTATGCATAAGTAGTTACAAAGACTTCATGATATGTGTGCTATTGGTGTCGATAAGTTTTCTTGGTTGGGATGATCTTTGAATTTTAATCTATGGTCACTTATTATGAACTCAATTTTTCTTGAATTGTATTTTTTGGGGGTTTGTATTATGTTAAAATCCTAAGGATTGCTGGAATTGGGAAATTATCCATTTTATATTGCGGCATTATAATCTAAGCTATTATTTAATCTCTCATGCAGAAAATATTTGTAGGAACAACAGTATTCTTGTTGTGGAAAATAAACAAAGAAACTCTTTGGAAAACTGTATTGGATGAGATGTTCCATCCTTCCTTAAATTTGAGTATTTGAAAGGTTTATAAGCTTGAACAACAGCAGGAGGTATGAATAACTAGATGATTATGCTTCTCTGTTCCTTTACAACACATGTCAATGCCTCAACTTTTCTTCTTCATCACCAACAATTTTGATTTGTGACAATTTGTTTCAGGTGTTAAATATACGACTTAAGGGACCCATGAAAGTCAAATTTGAAAAACTTAAAAAAGTGAGAATGTTGATGGAATCATCTCACATGAAGCTTGACAATGCTATTATGCTTTTCCCTGAAAAGTACATTTACAAACAAACTATTCTTGATTCTGTTGCATTTTTAGTTTGTTCCAATTTTTCTACCTTTCCCACTCCTTTCCTTAATTTGTTAATATAGAATATATGTAAACAACAATTTACCAAGTTTTTGCAATTTTAAAATGTAAGAAATATCGAATGAGAAGTTTGTCTTAACTTCCTCTTGTGCCTTTATTTTCTTGCATGTTTATTGTCCCCTTAATTTCTTGATTCTTATAGTGAAAGGAAATTGCTTTTGTCAAATTTCTTATCACTTCATCTGTTTCTTTATATCTCTCGTCTACGGATTATCCATTGACACATTTATAAAGCCTAGTATTAGTTTGTTTGCTCTGAGATACACAACCAGAAATACAACTTTGATTAAACAGAATGGTCTCTTACTCTTCTTATTAATTGGCAATTCCTTTATATATGTACAAAAAAACATTAGCTTCACTATTTTTGGAAGATTAGATGCTACCAGTATCCTAAACAGGAAGTTTGATGAGTAAACTGGAGTCATGTCTAGATAGAAAAGTCTGATATTCTGTTCAACTCCAGCAGGCTTTTGGTTTTCGTTGAAAATGCTATATATGTTGGGTTCTAAGGGAATTCCTAGTTTCTTGGGTGTACCCGACTGTGAATTAACTCGAACTATTACATTTTTCACATAAGCTTAAGGAATAGGAATGGTTGTTTTGTCTCCATTTCCAGCACTTGGCCATCCATTTTCTGCAACAACAATTCGAAGAGCTTCTCCTGCAACAACTTAAAGATTCACAAATTGTTAATTCTACAAACAACCCGTGAAAGAAAATTATGGTAAAGCGTAACATAAGAATTATACATAAAAAAAAATTCAAAGAAGATAAAAAAAATTGAATTCAAATAAGATGATCCAATATAAGCAAACAAAAACACATCCATGAGAATTTTTTGTAGTTCTGCACAAAAATGATGAACAGATCCCCAATTCCTAATCATATTCGAATAGAAAAGACTCTTTATTTAAACATACTCATGATTCTCTTTACACAGTATATCAGGAGGCAAAAATTGTACAATTTTGATACTTACTCAAGTGTTAAACCTCCAACAATAAAGAACTAAAATGCGTAATAGTTTACATACCAAATGCATAACACTTTGAAAATTACAATCAATAGATGCGTGATAATTTTTTGGTTATGAACAATTGCACTTAAAACCTTTAAAGCCACAGGTGGAGATATATTTAAAAAATTGTGTAATTTTTTTGGCAATTAAACTATTAAATTGTAGTTGTATTTGCTATAGCAGACCTGGCATTTATCTTTTAAACATGTCATGTTAATCCAATGTATCATGATTTTAGAATCCATAGAAAAATAAAAGATGACAAAAAGTTCAACAACAGAAAGATAAGTTTGTAAATTTCCATAACATATGAATTCACACAGAAGATACACTTACTGGAAGGGCCACCATGGACAAAAGGTTGCCAGCACCCATTCTGCCCATCTCAGAGAGAAGGACTGCAGCTAGAACTTTAACTGACTTCAAACCTCCTTTCTTTTTAGTTGCATTTGTTACGGGAAGCTTCTCATCTCTTCCGCACATGTCAACACCTAAAGATGGACCAAAAGTTTCCTTTAGCCCAAGCCCATCGACCCAATACCAAAGACCATCTCAAGGAGAAACATCTGATCACTCTGTGGACTCTCATTCAGGAGAACATGGCTAGGAAACATTCTAGAAGAAAAGCTGATAGCTGTAAAACGAATTCTGTTGTAACAACTTTTGTATTTCATGCACGGGAACAATCAAGACTGACTATATAAAGGTTCCCATGTACATACCCAAGGCTAATGAAATAATACAACAATACGAAATTCATTCATTCATTTTCATGGTATCAGAGCTATAGACAAACGTCCATAATGGCAGAAACAACAGATCATTCATCCTCCACAAATAACCCTTCTACACAGACACAAACCCACGAAACTTCTCTTGATTTTTCAGTTCTTGCAAAGACACTCAATTTCAACCTTCCCATTAAACTAGATAGAAAAAATTTCATTCACTGGCGAGCCCAAGTTTTGGCTGCCATTAGAGCCCTGGAACTTGATGCTTTTATTTCTCCAGATGTTGCTCCTCCTCAGCAGTTCTCCTCAGAATCATCATCAACTGCTGTTCAGATCAATCCAGCTTACCGTGCCTGGCGCAGATCAGATCAACTGCTTCTATGTTGGTTACTTTCCACAATAGGAGAGGAGGTTATTGGTCAGGTGAATCAGTCCACTACTTCTCTTGAAGCTTGGCAAATTCTTGAGAAACTCTATGCCCAAACCTCAATGGTAAGAGTTCTACAGCTGAAACAACAACTTTCAACCATTCAGAAAGGATCATCAACCATTAGTGAGTATATGCAAAAAATTAAATCAATAGGAGATGCACTTCTTTTAGCAGGACATTCTGTTACTGAACAAGAGCTTATCCTTAGTGCACTAAATGGATTAGGGCATGAATATGACCCTGTGGTTGTTCTTCTAACTCATACTATGACCTTATCCACTCTTCAAGAGCACAATACTCCCTAATGATGCATGAGACTCGTTTGGAACAATTAAATACAGTCTCTCATACTAATATTTTAGCACCTGCTGCAAATCTTGCTAATTATAGCACTCAGTTCAAAAATACCAATCAAGGCAGACAATTAACTACTGGCTCTAGAGGCAGAGGAGGTCGTGGCAGAGGAGGAAGATGGTCTGGGAACTCTCGAATTTTCTGCCAGCTGTGCCAAAAACCAGGACATGATGCTCTAAAATGCTACAAGCGTTTTGATCAGACATGGCAAGGTACACAGTCTAATTGGAAATCTCATAACTCACAGTCTAATTCTCAGGGGAACCTCCAGCATACACAGCCTACACACAACTTTCCTCAAACCTTTCTGGCCCATAATCAGCCCTATACTAATTCAGACAGCAGCAACACCACATGGTTTGTTGACAGTGGTGCAACAAATCATGTTACAGCAGATATTCAGAATCTGTCCATTGGATTAGAATATGGTGGAAAAGAGCAACTGACAGTAGGAAATGGTAATACTTTACCTATAGCTCATATTGGCTCCTCATGCATTCAATTTCATGATAATAGACATACACCTCTTGCTTTAAAACAAATATTACATGTGCCTTCTATCACAAAAAATCTTCTAAGCATTTCAAAACTGACAAAGGATAATAAAATTGTTGTTGAATTTTCTGATGAGTGTTGTTTATTTAAGGACAAGGCTACATGACTGATTCTGCTTCGGGGAGTGCTTCGGAATGGCCTCTACAGTCTTGACACATCTCCTCCGTCTACTTCTATCACACATCAAAGACCTCAGTTCACATCACCTAAAGTATCCTCTGCATTTCTTCCTAAAGACCCTACAGCTTTAAGTCATAATATTGATTTAGATCAGATTGAAGCAAATGTTGCTCATACTAATGCAAATGTTTGGCATGCAAGGCTTGGACATCCATCCATCAATGTACTAAAGCTTGTAGCAAAGTCAATGAATCTGCCCATTAATTCAAACACTATCAGTTTCTGTGATTCATGTCAATATGGTAAACTTCATAAGTTACCTTTTGCTAATCATAACATAACGGTTCATAAACCTCTTGAAATTATATACTCTGACTTATGGGGACCCTCTCCCTATCTCTCATCTGCTGGCCATAGATATTACATCATTTTCATTGATGCTTACTCAAGATTTACTTGGTTTTATCCACTAACACTCAAGTCTGAAGCCCTTTCTACCTTTATTAAATTTAAAACACATATAGAACTTCAACTTGAGCTGAAAATCAAAGCCATTCACACAGACAATGGGGGGAATATAAAGCTTTTCTACCTTATTTATCTTAACATGGGATCACACCAAGATTTACCTGCCCTTACACCCATCAACAAAATGGTGTCTTCGAAAGGAAACATCGCCATATTACAGAAATGGGTCTCACTTTGCTCTCTCATGCTCATATGCCCTTAACCTTTTGGCTTGAAGCCTTTTCTACTGCAACCTATCTCATCAACAACCTTCCTTCACCCACTCTTCTTAATCAATCACCATTTGAACGATTGTATCACAAGAAACCAAATTATATGCATCTAAAAACTTTTGGTTGTACTTGTTTTCCTTATCTCCGATACTATTCCCCTCACAAACTTGATTTTCACACTTCCAAATGTGTTTTCCTAGGCTACAGCTCACATCACAAAGGTTATTTGTGCCTTAATGCCAAGGGACAAATTTTCATATCTCGCCATGTTGAATTTAATGAAAAGGAATTTCCTTATCTCACCCTTTTTCCCATAAAACAACCTGCTTCTACTTCCAAATCCTCTCACTGTTTACCTATTTCTACTCTTCTTCCTGCTGCTATTCTTCACAGGTCTTTCGGAGGTACTCCTATGCAAGCAGAACAGTCTTCTCTGCCTACCTCTTCTATAGACAATTCTCATCAGGTATGTTTTTCTCCACTTTTATCTACTCCTTTATCAGTCTCTACTTCTCCTTCACCCTTTTTCTCTCCCACTCAGCCCACCATAACCACCATACCTCCTATCCCATCTTCCTCCACTCATCCTATGCAAACAAGATCAAAGAGTGGTATCTACAAACCTAAACTCTATAACACTGCTCTCACCACTGTTTCCCCTTCCCTTTTCTCTTCTGAACCTACCTCTCTTTCCCAAGCTCTCACTGATCCTATCTGGACCCTGGCAATGAAAAATGAAATTGTTGCTTTGACTCGCAACCAAACCTGGCAGCTAGTTCCATTTGCCTCACACATGAATGTTCTTGGCACTAAATGGATATTTCGACTCAAGTACAATGCTGATGGTTCTATAGCTAAGCACAAGGCACGCCTTGTTGCTAAAGGGTTTAGTCAAACCCCTGGAGTTGACTTCACTGAAACCTTCAGTCCAGTGGTCAAGGCTTCTACTATCAAAGTCATTCTCTCCTTAGCAGTATCTCATCACTGGGATATTCAACAAATTGATGTGAATAATGCCTTCCTAAATGGTTTGTTACAAGAGGAAGTCTATGTTAGTCAACCTCCAGGCTTTGAGGATTCTACCAAACCTACCCATGTCTGTCGCCTGCTCAAAGCCCTATATGAGCTCAAGCAGGCCCCCAGGGCTTGGTTTCACACTCTCAGACATACTCTTCATCAGTGGGGATTTCATACTTCCAAGTCAGATAACTCTTTATTTTACATTAGAAACAGAGACACTCTTATTCTTTTACTGGTGTATGTTGATGATATTTTGGTTACAGGCAATGACTCACAAGCTATTCAGGCAATAATTGCTAAGCTACATGCAAAATTTGCTCTCACATCTCTTGGCAGTTTAAACTATTTTCTTGGTTTTGAGGTGTATCGCAACTCTACTGGTCTCTATCTATCTCAGCACAAGTATATAAATGACTTACTTGAACGAGCCAATATGCTGTCTTGCAAGCCCTGCTCCACTCCGGTTTCTATCAGCACCAAACTCTCCTCGCATGATGGCTCTCCTATTGAAGATCCTTCTGTTTACCGTAGCCTCGTTGGTGCTTTACAGTATCTTTGTCATACAAGACCTGACATCAGTTACATCGTTAATAAACTAAGTCAGTTCCTCTCAAATCCTCTTCAGCCTCACTGGATTGCATTAAAACGTGTTTTACATTACTTGAAAGGAACATCTCATCTTGGTTTGTTTTTCAAACCTTCTTCGACTCCACTCGCCCTTCATGCCTTCAGTGACTCCGACTGGGCTAGCTCTCTTGATGATCGGAAGTACACATCTGGTGGTTGTGTCTTCCTGGGGGGAAATCTGGTGTACTGGAACTCTAAAAAGCAGCAGGTTGTGGCCCGATCAAACACTGAAGCTGAGTATCGAGCTCTCTCCCAACTCTCCACCGAGCTGATCTGGCTTGTCTCCCTCCTATTTGAGCTCGGCTTCTCCATACCTCACACACCAGTTCTATGGTGTGACAACAACGACGCTCGATCCCTCTCCCAGAATTCGGTGTTTCATTCTCGCACTAAACACATCGAGGTCGATGTGCACTTCATTAGGGACAAAATCTCTGATGGAAGCCTCGAAGTCCAATATGTAAGCTCCACCGATCAGCTAGCTGATCTCCTTACCAAACCTATGCCGGCCGCACTCCTTCACCATCTTATCTCCAAACTCAACCTAGTTCAGAACCTTAGGTTGAGTTTAAGTGGGGATGTTACGAGAAGCCCTTTACTCTTTTCCCCTCAACATATGCCAAAGTCTAAGGATGGACCGACAACAGCTATTAGTCCAAGCCCATCGACACAATACAAAAGACCAATTCAAGGAGGGCCATCTAATTCCTCTATGAACCCTCACTTAGGTGAAAACAGCAAGGAAACATTCTAGAAGATAGCTATAACAAATTCTGTTGTAACAATTTTGTTGTATTCCATGCACGGGAACTGTCAGAATTAATTATATAAAGGTCTCCATGTACATATCTAAAAGTTACAGAAAATCAATACAAGTATACGAAGTCTTTTATTCATTTTCAAATTGAAGAGGCAATGCAGATGCTCCTTCTAAGCAGATCCTTATGAGCATGCTTACGTTGTTAAAACAGTTATATACCATTACAGGTTTGACATGTTATACTTCTCATCAATCACAATTTGAAGAGAAATTTGATTACTCTGTATCTGCTTCATTTCGGTCATTTTGCTAACTTTCATATTTTTACAAGAGTGATTAGTAGATAAGATAATCTATGTTTTTTCTATAAAATTATATATAAATTACTTTAATTTTTTCTACTTTTGTGAAATTTATTATATCTTTTCAAGGTGGATATGTTCACTTTTTTTTCTTTTTAAATCATCTTAATGTATTTTAGTTTAATTTTATAAATTGTTTTATTCAATAATAAATGTTCCATTAGAACACATTTCTAATCAAAATTTTTGTGCTTTTTAAAATTATTATTGTTTGTTTGACTTGCATCATTTTTATATTATATCCAAGTAGTATGATTGAATCGAACTTTCTTATCGGAGAATAATGGAACTTGTTATTGGAAAGGTATCATATTGTTCTTAAGCATTAGGCTTTGACAATTCGCATTAATTTAATGTTAAAAAGAGGAAACAAGTTATATACAAGAAGGTTTGTATCCAAATTTCAAAACTTATTATGAAATTGGACTAAAATTATATTTTGAACCTTAACATTTATAATAAAATATAAAATAGATCTTAACGTTTCGAAACATTCAAATTGAATCATAACACTTTCAAAATAGAACCTAAGTGGATAGAAAATTTAAATCTCTATTAATTAAATGTCACCTTTAATACTAACGTGATATTATTTTTTATTTTTTAAATAACAAGTGGACTTTACTCCTAGACTTACTATCTAAAATATATGGGCTCATTGTCGTATGGCAGTTGAGACCCTGTGTCTTATACAACATAGTCCATTGTCACGTGATTGTAAGATCCATATTGTGGTTAATTTTAAAAAGTTAATTATGTGACAGTGAGACTCACTTTTATTTTTAAAAATATAAAAATAAAGTAATGTTAATATTGATATGATATTTAACAGACATAAAATTAACTTTATCAAAATTTTCGTTATTTTAAGGTCTATTTTAAACATTTTGAAAATGTCATTGCTCGATTTGAACAAAATGTTAGTGTTCCAGTTTTATTGTGTCACAAGCGTTGAGGTTTAAAATGTAATTATGTTAGATTTGACAAAGAGGTTCATTTTAAAAAAAGTAATGGCCATGTATACAAAGATGTTTGCTATAGATTATATCCGGTAAAAAAATTATATGCAATTTAAAACTTTAAATAATTAAGTTTAAGAATAATTTCTAGTATATATAAATTATATTAAAATTTTAATCTATTTTAATGTAAGACTTATAAATCATTTTAATTTTTTATATTAACATTTTCCTTCTGTTTATTTCGAAATGTAAGTAGCTTCATATTTCAATTTTAAGATTTTAAATTATTTAGTTTTTCACATACAAACCTTTTTAATTTTGTTGTTGATCTTGATTGTGAGTTATTAAAGCTTTATCATATTTATAAGGTAAGAACTAATTATAGATTCACATGATTAATTGAGTACAAAATTCCAATCACGAGGGATAAGACCAATCATACGTTTAATTGGATTGCTTAAGAGTTGATCGAGCAGCTCGAAAAGAACTGGAATAATTTTTTTTTGTCTCTCAGGAGGTGTCCACTGGGTCGAAGTTGGTGACTAATCCCCCTTCGCTGTGTGATACATCCCATATCTGAAAGAAACAGCTGACCCAAGAGTTTGCTACGTTTCCAAGAACAAGGATCAAATTTGGAACCACTTGATTAAACAATGAGGGTATGCGCCACCCACACCAAGGGTTTGGAATAATCGAATTGGTGGATTGATGAATACAATAATCTTCACCCAACGTGCTGCTATGAAAAAAGTTGCACATAGCTATTGAAAGCAACTTCCAATTTGGCTTTTCATAGCCCCGACTTCATTTTCATTCATTCATTCACAAATTTAATCTTATATGCTTTTATATGATATATCTTGTTCGGATAAAATAATAAACGTAATTTCAAACTATTCAAAAGATAGAAATAATTATGAACAAATCGCTATATACTATTTCATGACTAGACTTTCCTTAAATTTAAATATAAAAAATAGATTATCTAATATAAAAAGCTTCAAGTTCAAGGTCCTCCGAATAATCCCCGTCAAGTTGGTAAACCTTTTTACATCCAATTGATTAGTTCAAATCAAATAATAAGAATAAGAATAAGAATAAATATAGAAAGAAATGTGAATGGATATAATTATAATGGTTGGTTGATTAATTAATTAATTATATTATAATATTAATTAATTTATTATATTTTAATTAATTAATTATATTTAATTAATTATATTTTAATTATATATAATTGCTAAAAAGATTAAAAAGAAGAAGAAGAAAAAAGTGTGACAATCTTGTATTGTCATGCCTATGACACTTGCCCTTTAGTTAATAATGATTTTCAGTTCTGTCATGTCCGTGACATTTGCCTGTTAGTTAAGAATTATTTTCATTTCTCTCGTATTTGAGAGGTATCGATTAATCTCAAAAAGTTTAATATCAAAATATTATTCTTATAATTATAATAATCAACCAACTACTCGATTAATCTCAAAAAGTTTAATATCAAAATATTATTCTTATAATTATAATAATCAACCAACTACTCGTTATTCATTTATTAATTATTAAACCTTTCTTAAACTTAACAACCCAGCGGCCTAAGTAATTTCATGTCTAAGGGTTTCCTTAAAGCCCTTGTGATATGTCACACGATCTATGCTTAGCTTTGTTTACACCCACAAAACCTGATTAGGATACTATTAGAGACGGATTAGCTGTTAACCTACATGAATTCCCATTACATAAAAATGTTGCCACTATCTAGGGACTATGGTGACTTGACCAGCTTACATAAAAGCTGTGGCAATCACGCAAGCACTTACGCCAACAGTGTCTCTAACAAGTCAAATGAGACAGGAAGCCAACAATGGCCAATTCATGTAAATGGGTTTTATGTTTCAAATGCACTTAATAAGTTTAATATGGTTAGTGGCATCCACATGCTACCTTGCAGATGCAAACGGCCTAGCAGAATAGCTTATAATTTGTTACGCAATCTTAGTTATTTATCTATCAAGTAATTAAACTCCAAGCATTTACTTTTAAACTTTAGATGAATTCCCATTCATCATAACACCGACAAACCTCGAATTTTAATGTCCAAAACACAAGCTTTTGCTTGCATGGATGTCTGATGAGTTCTAAATCAAGGAAAAGCTAATCACTTAGTGAATAATAATAATTAAGCAACCATGATTGTCAGAAATCCCACATCGGACAAGTATAAGAGTATTCAATAATTTATAATAGTGTATAAACTTCCTTCTTTTGAGCTAGCTTTTGGAGGTGAGTTAAGCACTTCTAACATGATATTAGAGTTAATTTGTCTCGATAGTTTGGGGCGATGTCTGGTTATATCCATTTGTCCAATATATCCATTAGATATTCAGTCTTACTCTGAACTGAGATGAGAGTGTCAGGAATCCCACATCGAACAAGTAGGATAAGAGCATTCAATAATTTATAATATGCAAACCTCCTCTTTTTGAGTTAACTTTTAGGAGTGAGTGAGACACTTCTAATAATGATTGCTTTTGGTGTAAACTATAAAGAGTTTTTCAAAAGTTGTCTAGGAAATTATATAATTTTAGATAGTGCGTTTATCTTACAAAGCATGTAAAACCGTTCCTTTAATTGAGACAAGCAGTGATGATACTTGGAAAAGAACGGGAGAACGAAAGCATAAATTTTCTACTTAGAAGCAGCAAACCAACAATTTTTAAATGGCATCACGCAAAACATGCATGTCTTTACTAATGAAGTATACTCTTCTCCCACAAAAAGAAGGAAAAAGGATGTTTAGCTTTTTAGTGGGAATCACATAAACTATATTCCGATAACAAATCACAAGTTGTCACCACTACGAGGACGGCTACAACTTTGTCTTAGTGGGAGCAAAACACAAAACATCACTAATGATCAAAAGATTAGTGACAATGACAACAAATTAAAATTCATAATTAATAACTTTTAAATAATGTAAAATGACCAAGTACAGTAAGATTCTCATATCACCGCCTTTGAAGTCAAAAAAGTTTTTTTAAATCTATAAATTTCTTTTTTTAGTAATAACTTGAACACCATAATAAATTTTGCTTGGAATTCATTGAAAATTTGAAAGTATATATTAATTTAATAAGCTTTTGACAGCAATGAAATAAATTCTGATGTAAAAGTTTGGATATTAAATTTTGTTTGTATTTAATTAATTTGCATATTCAACTTTTTTTTGGGACATTTGAAGTAAGCTATACAAGCTTCATATAATTGAATACCTAAGTTTCAATTCTATAAGAATGACGAGCTCCTCGCATTGTAAGGGTCGGATGAGGGACATCAATTATATACATTATTCTCTTTTACATTTTACAAAGAGACTGTTCCGTGACTCGAACTTGTGATAGTAACAAAGGAATAATCTTACCAATTATTCCAAGGCTCGCTCTCACCTAAAATTTAATTATATTTTTCTCAAATACATAAATTCATTTGTTCTAAAAACACATATTTGATGGGCCTTATTTTCTAAAAGATTATTGTTTATTCCTTAGCTAAATGGGAGTAAAATATTGAGACTTCTCTTTCTAAATATCAATTCAACTGCCATTTAATTCAATTTTTAATTTTCAATGAGGGACGTTGAAAGAGCATTAAATGATTCCCTAATTTGGTGGGATTTGCTTTATTCTCTTAATATATAAATTTTAAAATAAAATTTTATTCAATTATATATCGATTAGTTATGAATGAGTGACCCTGTAAGTGGTCCTTTCAGAATTCAGATTACAATTTTCAACACTTTTTTTATAGTCACTATTCAGGTCTAGTTCGAGACCTCCCATATCTTAATCTCTCCGTCAAGGCTTCCACTGCAAATAGAAAAGGGACCATTACATGCACCTGCACCTTTGTTACTGATTGCGACCACTGACTTCACCGGTCTCTCGTGTCCTTCCAATACGAACATACAATCATACCCATTAGGCTTCTTCCCATGTTCCCATATTCTCACTGTACAATCCTCTGACCCACTTACTAGCAGATGATCTACATTGATTAAGCACAATATGGCACCTGCATGACCCCACAATTTCTGTATCAACTTCATGTGGTCATCGTCATCCCTTTGCCAAGCCAGGATCGAACGGTCACAGCCACCTGAGAACAGCAACGATCCATCATCGCTCAAAGCAAGTGCATTCACCGTTGATTTATGCTTATCTAAGGTGGTAACCAAACTGTGCTTTCTCTTCTTGCCAACTTTCCCCCAAACCCTAATGAGCCCATCTGCTGATCCTGTGTAAACAGTACCATCACCTGACACTGCCACTGTATTTATAGCATCTTCGTGAGCTATAATAGATTCCAAGCAACGACGATTACTCGTGTCCCATGTCTTCAAATTTTTATCCCATGAAACTGAATACATTGTCTCTCCATGCACGGCTAACCCTGAAACTGTATCCCAGTGTTCGATCCAAAGCCTCTTCTTATGACGCCTAACTCTGACGTAGTTTCTAGAGAACAAGAAACGGCTAAACCGGTCTTTGACAGTGGGAAGTGTAGTCACAAGGTGGTGTTCTTTGGAAGGTGTGAGTTTCCAGACTCTGATCTTGCAGTCTTGATGAGCAGTGAAGATTTCCCTCTTGTGGAAAGCAACGGATTTGATGGAGCCAGTAGTGGGATCGTTGGTACTCAAAGTGTCTATGTGACTATAGTTGGACAAATCGAAGACGTAGATTTCATTGACAGAAGCTGCATACAGGAAGCAGTTGTGGACTGCTAGTGAACTGATTTGTGGCGTCAAGGCTTTGAGAGTTGTTAGGCATCGATGCTTCAGAGATCTTACAGAGGTGACAATGGGGGTCATAGAGACTTCACAGCAGGAACCATGAAACTGGGAGTTCATGCTTCAATTCTTCAGTGGTTGGGGAGTAGTGAATTGAGGGATTATATATAATTAAACTGAGCCTACAAAAGAAGTAATTATTGGATACAAGCCTTTCACCATAAGATCAGAGCCTCTTACAGGATCGTAGGACCTGCCAATACAAAATTGTATAATTTTCTAATCAAAAGAAAGGAGGATGATTCAGTTTTTAATTAAATAGTTTGACTAATTTGATGAGATTATACAATATAATAAAGTTTGAAAGGTTTTGTGATCCTTTGTGTGGTCCTCTTAGAGCTTTACGGGTGGCAAGGACTTCTCTTTTTTGTAAGGCAAGGAACATGTTCGTGAACACATGATATTAGAAACATAATATATATTTTAAGTCGTGAGAATATGTATGCAAATTCATGGAATCAAATCATGTAGGCTTATATGTAAACTATATAGTATAATATATATGAAGGCACCACACATTGTGGTGACCCCATTTGAACAATAAAACTAACTTGAGATACGTTTAAAGTAAGCTATACTCTAGCGTTTGGAGGGTAGTAGAAATAAATATTTGTCCCTTAAAAAGTCGGGAATAGGGTTTGGCCAATGAGTAATGATTATAAGCATGTGCTCAACCACTCGTCATACAAAATTCTTTTAGTAATCGCTAGCTGTTAGAATAAGCTTTGGTTTGGTTATGTGGGTTCCTATCACTTTCTTTATGCTAAAGGTTGACGAGGCCGATAGCCTTTCCTACATGCATACACTTTCGATCCGGTAGTTTATTATTTATTGGAATCGCCTAGTTGTATAGTCTTTTGGCTCTTTTATGATCTTGTTGGTGTCACTTATTTTCGCTAGTTAGTTTGTACGCTAGGGCAGTACCTTCGGAATCAACCAAAAAAAAAAAAGGTTGATGAGGTTTATTTTTAATTTGTATCTAAGCTCTTATTCACCTCATCTTATATTGGATATTAGTTGATTTTGATAAGTAATAAGTTCTTTTTTTTTTCAAATATTAATTTTAGAAAATATTAAAATATGAAGACTGGGTGTTGTTTCTCCTCATGGTATCCTTATTTCTCAAAAGTCCCATTGTCACAATTCTTAATAGAGTTACGTATGTATGATATGATAATTAGTTATGTTTTCATTATTTTATTAAAAATATTAAGAATATTGAATATTGATTAAATTATATTTTAATTATAAAATGTATTGAATTTTTATTTATTATCAAAACAGATAGATTATTTAATAATATTCTATATTAGGACTATTATTAAGTTATGATTTACTCAAATCTTTATTATTCTTAATTTTTGTTGTTTTTGGTAAAAATATATATTTGAAATTATAATTTTATTGAATTTTTAATATCATAATAAAGATATATTATTTAAACACAAATAATTTTAGTTTCGTATTAATTAATATGATCTAACGTCTATGATGTGAAGATCCACCGTAATCACTTCTAATGTCGAACCAATATACACCTTAATAAAAATTATTTGAGATCATATTCTGTGACTTTCCTTAATTTTTTCTTTGTTCATGACTAGAAAAGGAAAAAAATGCCTCATATTGTCTTACAAAGGTGATCTTCTCATTTTGATTTGGTTTATAAGAAAATTGGGATAAGAAAGGCGTTCATTGTTATTTGACACAGGTTTATTATGGCAACTAATTTTCGTAAACTGATTAACGTCTGGAGCTTTGAAGCTATGCAATCGAAGAAATTTGACATTATTCAATTTATTTTTTGTTTAAATTTTTTAAAATTGTTTTAAAGTAGTTTGAAGTGATAACAATATTTTTAATAGGGTTAATTATTAAAAAAACTCAAAATTTATTCAACTTTGCAATACTAATCTAACAACAACAATGTCGCAATAGAAATTTCGTTGAGATGTGAAGTTTGGGGAAGTTCAAAAGTAAGCAACCTTACTCCTAATTGATAAAGGTGTTATTTTATAGACCCACAAGAAAAATTTAAAAAAAAAAGAAAGATTAAAGAAAACAATAGTCACATACGTATAAAAATAACTACATAAATAAAAATAAATGAAAGTAAGTAAGTAAACAAATGACACAAATAAGCAATTCAAAAAGAAAAATACGAAATAAGTAAATAAAATAACTACAGGTACTTTATTTACGTGTCCAAAGATACAAAAAGTGAGAGATAAAATTGATTGTATTCCATATGCTTCCGCAATCGGATCAATCATGTATCTGATGTTATATACTAGACTAGATGTTGCTTATGTTTTAAACATAATAAGCAGAGATCAAGCTAATCCCGGTGAGGGTCACTAGACAGCTGTGAAAAACATCTTGAAGTACTTAAGAAAGATTAAAGATATTTTTTTGGTCTATGGAGGAACTGAGCTGAGAGTTCAGGGTCATTTGGATGCTAGTTTTTAGTCTGATTAAGACGATTGTAGATCACAGTTAGGGTATATTTTTACTCTTTATAGTGGTGCGGTGAATTGGAAGAGTTCCAAATAACCAACTATCGTAGATTCAACAACTAAAGCTGAGTATATTTTAGTTTCTAAGACAATAAATGAAGCAGTTTAGATCAAGAAGTTTATCACTGAACTTGGAGTTGTTCCTAACATTGTTGATCCGATAGTAATGTACTGTGACAACAATGGTGCTATTGCACAAGAAAAGGAACCCAGGTCCCATCAACGGTTTAAACATATACTCAGGAAGTTTCACTTGATCAGGGAGATATTGGAGCGGAAAGACATAGTATTGGAGCGAGTTCCCATTGAAGAGAATCAAGTAAATCTTCTTATTAAGTCATTGTCTCAAAAGAAACATGATCGATATATTGATGGATATAGTAGTAGATTCATAGGGGATTGACTTTAGTGCAAGTAGGAGATTGTTAGTTTATGTCCTTACAGCCAATGAATTAGATGCAAATTAATATATGACATTATTTTGAATTAACGTAAAGATTTTATTTATCTTTATGTATTAATTTAATTAATATTTTATGTTTTAATACTAAAGATAAAATCCTCAGAATAATTACTGTGTAATTGAAATTATAATGAGATCATAATTATGAGATTTAATTTACACTTATGTGTTATTCCTAAATGTTTCTAGTTGTAGTTTAATCAAGATGAAATATTGTTAAAATAGTAAAACTAGCAAACATTATGTTTCTCTTTTATAATGAAAGTAATTGGTCTTATAAATTAAAGTATAGAGATACTTAAACTAATGTGTGGGTGATTATTAGAGAATAAGTCACTGAATTAACTCGATTATGAGAAATCCGGATGGAATATTACTTATATGTCTATGGATTATCTCATAATGATTATTGTATAATTGATCCTCAGACTTGAGATCAATTACCACGGTATCTAGCATGAGAATTACTGTGTTTTAACGCTACTTATGAATCATCTTAGAATAATTGAATCGATAGTAATTGGATACAGAATGAACCATATGTAGATAGTTGAGTAAGTCAATATAGGTTTTGTCAATCTAAAGTAATTAAAGAGAAGATTCTACTGTTTTTGATTAGTAATGATTTATAGAATTCTCTGGCTAGATTGAATTGATATTTCAAAAAGGACTTTTCAAATTTCAATTATAAATCAATTACTAATTAACAAAAACAAACATGATTGGATGATAAGAGTAGACATTGTATCCATACTTTGTCTAATTAGAATATTGAATAACAAAAGGATTAAATTATACATTAAATGCCATGCATGGACAAGTTAAGTTAATCACTTTAACATTCTGATATTTGGACAATCATGACATGTTGCTAGACGTCAATAATGATTTATGATTATGAATTATTTAATTGAAGAATTAAAGATAAATTAAAAGAAGTTTTAATTTATCCAATTCTAATTGTGAATTAGAATTATATTTATAATCATTTTCAGTTTATTAGGAATCTAATAGGTGACACATTAAAGAGCAATTTGTAAATAAAAATCAATTTAATTAAGTTGAACTTAATTATAAAGTTTGAGAAACTTCGGGAATCAAATATGAGATATTTATTTTATTAAAATTAAATTAATTTGATTTTGATTTTGATTTTAATTATAATTAAATATATTTAATTTTAATAAGACTATCATGATTTTTCTATTTAAAAGTAAGAGCTTTTTAGAAGTTAACACTTTTTGTCTGTGTCCTCTCAAAGTAGTTTGGGAATTACCCTGTGGATACCATCAGAGGCTGAACAATTAGACAACTGGTGATTGATCAATCAGAGAAAAGTTTCAAAGATTTGTCAATAAAAAGTGAGGAAGGTACGATTTCTAAATCGATTTATGTTTTATTCAAATTTAATCAATTATCGGAATCCGCTCGGAATTCGTAAAATTTTTTTTTCTACTACGCTTATGATTTGATCACAGTTGGATTCTAACAGTAGTATCAGAGCCTCTTTTAATTGTAAATCTTGAATTTGTTACTTGTTTATTGTTGATTTGTTTTATGCTTACGGTTTTGTCTTTTCTGAAGGTAATCCACAATTGTTCTTGGTTTTGAATGTTTTGAAAAACGCATATGTTCATTCTGTGTTTTAAGCATGCGTAATCTAGAAATTGTTTCTGTGATTTATGTTTGGTTGGGTCGGTCATGCTAGGCCCAAGCTCACTAAAGGCGACTCATGGGCCCATTGATCCACCCCGTAAGGATTGATCTAATTCCTATCGACTATGCTAGGCCCATGCCCTAGTCCACGCATCCACGACCCACTCGCACGTAGAAGTCTCCCATGCATAAGTAAAAACTTAAACCTAGCAACCATCCCATATATAAGGTATAGCTTTGCCATGATACGGGTACGTGATCAGAACCCTAGCTTCTCTGTTCTTAGCTATCAAACCCTCACCAAAAAGACTAACTTGAGCGTCAGAGGGGCCTGCCGGTTATCAACCACCGGCGAGCCTTGCTTTGTTTTGCAGGTATTCTCTCACTCAAGACGACAACCTTATGGATCCGAACAGCAACATTCAGCCTCGCCAGAATCAGACTGAACCAATTGGCACCCACCGTGGGGTCCGACATCAGGGCACTACGTCCAGAAACACGCAGATCAGTCAGGCGGCAGCAGCCAACGTTGATATAGCCGCTGTCGTGGCACTGGCGCTACAACGAACGGGTTTGCAGTTACCTGTCACTTTGCCGCCAACACACCATGATTCCCACACACAATCTTCGCACCCGAATGATCAACCAGATCAAGAAGAACAGAGCGTAGCCTTGAAGGACAATGCTGAGACCAATATGCATCCTAATCTCCAGCACCCCCTAGATGCAAATCCTCCTGCACCACAGCATACCTCCCTCACCCGAAAACAGATCGAGGAAGCTACTGATCTGTTGATTCGTCAGATTTTACAGTTTCAGTCGGAACAACAGCAGTCGTTCGCACGACATATTGGTATGATGACTGATCGTCATCCTACTGAAGCCCTAGAAAAAATCGTGGACGATCGAATCAATGCGGCCATGAGTTTCCTCCTGGATCGTCCAACAGCTCAATATAGCTCTCCCTTCACCTCGGCGATCTTGGATAGCCTCCCAACAGTCGGTGCCAAAATACCGACGCCTGAAAAATACACTGGAAAGACCGATCCCCTAGATTATTTGCAACACTTCCAGTCGATGATGAACCTACACTGCGTCCCTGACGCCATTCAGTGTAAGGCATTATGTACCGCCTTTCAAGAAGGAGCCCGGCGATGGTTCAACAGTTTACCCCCGTGTTGCATTACTTGCTTTGAGGATTTTAGGCTGTTCTTCCTCAATCAATTCACCACAAGTAAGCAACCACAGAAGTTCGCCTTGGAAGTGATGCAGTTGACCCAAGGAAGGAACGAAAGTTTGCGAGAGTTCATTACTCGATTCAATAATGAAGCAGTCGAAGTCCCCGACCTCACTTGCTTGTCCATGTTGGTAGTACTGAGCAACATAAAGGATGAGGATTTTAAGAAGTCACTAGCACTCGATCAGCCCAAGACTATTCAAGAGATCAGAAATCGGGCGGACAAGTACATCTAGCTCGAAGAAGTGTTGAAAACCACAAAACGTAAAGCAGACGACAGCGGGCCGAGCGGCAGAGCGGATGATTCCCTCAAGCGACAGAAGGATCAGTCGAGCTGGAGAAAGTCGACCGATCGACAGGGACATCAACGAGAGTCCACCCCGCTCAACAGGCGATACGAGGAAGTATTGGCGGCCATGAGAGCAGATGGAGAACCCCTCCGAGAACCTAATAAGTTGAAGACTCCCCTCGGGAGGAGGGACCTGGATTTATATTGTCATTTCCACAAAGACATCAGTCATGACATGAAAGATTGCTGGCACTTGAAAAGAGAAATCGAATTCCTTATTCAAAGAGGAAGGCTGGGTCGATTCTTGAAGCACGGACAAAATGTCGATCGAGATAATGAGCATAAGACTGGTCGGGCCGACAACTGGCGACAGCCTTAGAGGTGAAACGATAGGAATGATGGAGGGAGACAGAAGGCGAATACTGGCGATCGACGCGAAGCGAGAGGACAATCTATGGCAAGAGGCGACAGAAACACTAGACAACAAGATGACCGACCGGTTAGGGTCATTAACATGATTTTTGGTGGAAATGCAGCAGGGGGTCCACTGTAAAAGGAAGAAAGAGGTATGCCAAGCATGTCGGTGAAGATTTATCGGCCAAGAAAAAAAGGCAGAATGATGGGATGATACCGTTCAACGAATCTGACCTTGATGGTGTTAGTTGTCCTCATGATGACGTGCTCGTGGTAAATCTGAACATGAACGACAACGAGGTGAAGTGGGTAATGATCGATACGGGCAGCTTGGTCGATCTATTGTATTATGATGCCTTCAAGCAGATGGAGATACCAGAGGATCGACTACTGCCTATAGAAGGACCTATCAAAGG
>JANJEY010000007.1:56948768-56964170 GCA_024703695.1 Erythroxylum cataractarum
ATCTTTGAATATAATAAATAATTCGTTATAGAATAACTTAAATGACTCTTGCATTGATAAGGGAAAAATAAGTGATTTATTTATTTTTTTGAAACCTAAACATTACTGATAAAACGACACACAAAACCAAATCAACTGGACCAATCTATCCCTGAGTCAACAGACTCTCCTAATACACCCGACCTAGATCCAGACGACTGACAAAAAAACCTGACTAAATTACATCAAGAGAGGGAACAATTTTTCCCCAATTTGTGATAAGTGATTTATTTATAAAAGAGATTATTGTAACCATGAGCTCCACGACATGCATTTACGTACCAACTGCTGAACTTTTGTGGTGTCACGTAAGGAGTGCGATGCCAAGTCTCACTCTGTGGACATGTCCAAATTAGTACAATGTACAAATTACAACTTTTTGTGGCATCACGTAACAAAACGAAATAGCTCTCTATGAAGTTCATCTTTCTGACCAAGACGGCCACGGCTCAGGTAAACCTCGAGCCTGATCCGACCTATTGCCTTGTCAATGAAATAGACAAGGCAAAAGAGATGAAAGGTATGTACTTTGTAGTTTGTAGATCAGGTCCAAAAAGCAAAGCTAAATAAGTATATCAACAATATTTCATAATAGGTTTTGATAACTTAAAATGGAATAAGCATCTAAGCAATATAGAGACCCTAACTCGGTAAAGAACCTGGCCATAGGAAGATCTGAATTGGTTGATCTTAGTACGGTGAAAGGTGTTAAGCGACCATTTTACCACAATAGCTTAAGCTATTGTATGAGGCCAATTCAATTGGTTTTATATATTCTCTAACACACCCCCTCAAGTGAAAGCCCTTTGGGCTTGAAACTTGCACAAACCTACTTTACCTTGTGCTTAATTTAATTAGAATAGGTGGGTGATAGGATTCGAACTCATGACCATTTGGTCATAGAGGCTCTGATACCATATTAAGCAACCATTTCACCACAATAGCTTAAGCTGTTGTGTGAGGCCAACTCAATTGGTTTTATATATTCTCTAATATATATAGTGGACACAACTCATAAGAAACTCTCTGGATGCAAGGCCCAGACTTTGTCGCTAGCAGGGTGAGTCACACTCGCTCAATCTATCATCTCAACTCTTCCTATTTTCACCATGCAGACGGTCAGACTCCCGCGACAACTCTGTGATGAGTTGGAGTGCCTCAAGAGAGCGTTTGTCTGGGGAGGTACCAGTGATCACCGACAAATTCATCTAGTCAAGTGGGAGGACGTCTGTAAACCCAAACAAGTAGGAGGTCTAAGATTAAAACGTCTCCGCACGTCTAATGTCGCCCTTTGGACCAAACTTGGCTGGGATTTGCTTACAAAACCAACCTCTTTATGGGTCAAAGTCTTACGGACTAAGTATCGTATAGACCAGGATCATATCCCCCTTACTCTTAATAGATCAAGGGCCTCCAATACCTGGAGGGGTCTATCGACTATTTGGCAATTTGTTCGTCAAGGCCTCAGGTCGAATTTGGGAAATGGGAGGAACATCTTATTCTGGTTGGATCCCTGGGTGCCGGACTGGGGTCCCTTAGTTTTTGTAGTCACCTCCCCAATTCCGAAGACGGATTTGTACACCACAATGGCTGATTTCATGAATGGGGGAGGCTCTTGGCAATGTCACCGGTTCTAACAATATCTCCCCTCCACTGCCTGTATGGATATAGCAGCAATCCATTTAGCTCCGCTCAGCACCACAGTGGATACTATTCTTTGGGGTCCTACCTAGAACGGTAAGCTCACTATTGCTTATGCTTACGCCTTAATAGAGGGTACCGACTCTGTTGCGGCCGGAAGATCCTGGGCTCTTATCTAGAAATGGACTGACCCCCAACAGATTCGGGCCTTCCTTTGGTTATTGATCAAGCAAACGCTTTTGACTAACCAACAGCGGGTAGCACGACATCTCACAATCGACAGCAAGTGCCCTTCCTGTGGTCTTGAAGAGCCTATGTTGCACGCCCTTCGCGATTGTAGACAAGTCAAAGCTTTCTGGTGTAAATTCCACCCTGTTATAGTGGACCCGGGTTTCTTTCTTCAGGATGTGGAACAGTGGGTGACTTGCAACCTACGCAAGTGCGACCAATTTCAGCAGGTTCAATGGACTTCTATTTACGGGGTAGGTTGCTAGTTCCTTTAGAAATGGCATAATAAAACTATCTTTGAGGAGGACTTCAGCTGGTCTGAAGATGGTCATCGGGCAGTCATGGCCTACGCCAATTGGATAGTCAGGGCTAATATCATTGAGTGGTGCATGTACGGGGAACGTGAGTTAGCAATGGGCCAATTTGTGGGTTAGGACAAACTTTTGGAAGACTGAGTCAAGATCAATACCGATGGAGCAGTTAAGAGTTGGACCAACATTGCCACTACTGGCAAGCTGATTAGGGATTGACGAGGCTAGTGGTGCGGGGGCTTTCTGCATCACATTGGCCGAAGTTCCCCCTTGTTGCAGAACTTTGAGGAGTCCTCTCGAGCCTTACCTTGACCTAAAATCTTGGATTCTGACGGGTTATTATTGAAATTGATTCTTTAAAGGTGATAAATATCCTTTCCTCGGTCAGTTTACCATCGATTGAGTATTCTTTTTTGGTGACATGTATCTAGGAGATTCTGTGTCGAGCTTGGGAGATGAAGATACAACATGTGCATCGGGAAGGGAACCAGTGTACCGACAACCTTGCTGCTTTTATTGCTTATTCTGGCCCCGAAGTCCATACTCTTCAGGAGGCGTCGACGCTTGTCATGACCCATATGTACCGTGATACTCACGGAGTCCTGTATCACAGATCTTTGCTCTAGTTAGGATCTAGTTTTTTTAGTTGTTTCTTTTCCCTTGTAATAAAAAAAAGTTTCGTACCATTTGGGTCTAAAATCACAAAAAACTTCAACTTTTCAATATATTGACGTCTCATCGATTCCAATTATTGTCCCCTGGAAACTATTTCAAGAGTTCCAAGTTGGGTTTCAGTTAAAAACCAAAAGCAGTTGGTTTGTGAATGTGCCAAATTTATCTTCTACTTGCAACTCAAACTCAAAGGATGAAATCACTCCCATAACGCATTATGGTCGATACATCTTGAACATGTAATGGCGTGTTTGTTCTTCTTGAAAACCCCATCCTCTAAAGTCTCGATTGTCCACAGGTTTCTATCTTTAGCTTCTTTGCACCTGACTGCTGGTATCTCAATTGTAGACATCGTTGATACCCATAAGGAACCTGTAACTTTTCCATCTATTTTTTTTAAAATGGGTTTAATTATATAGATAATCCAACATCACAGTTGAAAGTGTCTAATAAAAAAGCCAGTGGCCTATCCCAACAATATCTATTGGGATATCGAGTAGCTGCTTTAGCTAACATGTGGGCTACCCTATTAACATGCCTAGGAATCCAAGTAAAAGTAAAAGACTGAAATCCCGTAGCTGTGGCTTTGCACTCGGCCATGATCACTCCCAACTCATTGATGCCTATGCTGGAGCCATGGAAACATTGGACCAGTTGAAGGCAATCGGTCTCCATCTCCATCGATGTAACTCCTGTGTGTATCATCCAAGATAGAGCCTCTTTGAAAGCTATAGCTTCCTCCTTAAGAGGGGTGTAATATGCATGGGAAAACTCGGAAAAACCTTTAAGAAACTGACCCCTTTGACCCCTTAAGACTATGCCATACTACCTTGTCCCCTGCACATCGTGAACTACGGCATCAAAGTTGCACTTTATAGCTCCATCAGGTGGGCCTGACCATCGGGTTACTGGTGCAACCACCCCTAATGGTGTACTGGCATCTCTCATCTGGGCTTGGGCAATTGTCCATTCTTCTAGGGATCGGTGTGATGATGTCACTATGGCCCATGGGTCAAGTCGACAATGTAGCCATATGAAGGAGTTGCAGGCTTGACATATGTGCCACAGCAGTACACAAGCTTGGCTCACCTCATCTCCCCTTCCCTTTAAGAGATCCTGCAAAAAAGTAACAAAATTTGGAGCAACAGAATGTAGAGGTAATAGATCCCAACATGCTCTAACGTGGGCACAATGTAGCAACGCATGGGAGATTGTTTCCGTCTCATAACAAAAAGGACAAATGTCTTTTATAGCCAGACCTCGTCGGCTAAGGGTGGCCCTCACCGGAAGAATCTCCCTACAAGCTCGTCAAAGAAATTCCTTTGATTTGGGTGGGATGGGTAGATGTCATAGCTGCTTCCACGGGCCAACACATTCCTCAAAAACCATGGTGCTTAGCCATTTAAGGGCTACTTTATAGCTAGACTTTACTGAGTAAAATCCATCTCTCGTAAAATGCCATATCATCTTATCCTGGTGATTAGTCATAGGCATAGGAATTGAAAGAATTTTCTGCACATCAATATCACAAAAAGGCCTTGGATGTATTGTAGATCCCATGCCCTCTCGTCTGGTAGCATTAGGTCTTTCACTTTCATAAGTTCAAGTCCCTCTACCACTGGTAACCGAATGAAAAAATCAGCATCCCTCGGTAACCACGGGTCTTGCCAGACAGAGATGGTCTCTCTATTTTCGACTCTCCACCTGGTGCCTAGAGCCAGCAAATCTCTAGCTTGTAACATACTCCTCCAAATAAAGCTGGGATTATATTCGGTCGTTGTTTCCAGGAAGGATGTCCTAGGAAAGTATTTAGCTTTGAGAACTTGTGTTAGGAGGGAAGAAGGGTTATGAATTAGATTCCAACCCTGCTTAGCTAGCATTGCCATATTGAACCAATGTAACAATCGAAAACCAAGCCCACTTTCTATCTTTGGCCCACACATTCTATCCCAAGTTAGCCAGTGCATTCGGTTCCCTCCATTGGGTTTATTACCCCACTAGAAAGAGTTCATCATCTTTTGAAGTGCATCACAGGTGGTAAGTGGGATCAAGAACACATTCATACTATAAGTGGGTAAGGTTTGGGCTACAGTTTTGAGAAGAATTACCTTATCTGCACGTGAGAGAATTTGTTTTTCCAGCTACGAGGCCTCCCTTTCAATCGCTCTTTGAGGAAGGAGAATCTTTATTTCTTGTTTCTGCCTATAAGGGAGGGCAAGCCCAGGTATCTGCCATGATCCAGAGGTGTTGAAACACCTAGAATTGTTTTCAACTCACTAGCCAACTGGAGCCCCACGTTGGAGGAGAAATAAATGCCAGATTTCTGAAAGTTTGCTGCCTGCCCCGAAGCCTGCTCATAATCTACCAGTATCTGTTTAATCGTCAAACAATTAGCCACACTTGCTCGAAAGAAGAGAAAACTATCATCTGCAAATAGTACATGCAAGATTGACGGGGCTCTTCTCACCATTCGAAACCCTTGCAAGGTGTTGTCTTCTTCTGCCTTGCGTAATAAGAAAGTTAATCCTTCGGCACATAATATAAATAGATATAGAGAAAGTGGATCACCTTATCTGAGGCCTTGTTTTGGTGTAATTGGACCCACGTCATTGCCATTTAACATAACACTATAGTTCACCGAGGTAACACACATCATGATGTAAGCAATCCATTTTCTGTCAAAGCCCATTTTTGCCATAATGAATTCCAAGTATTTCCAATCAGTGCGGTCATAAGGTTTGCTTATATCTAGTTTTAATGCTACAACTCCTGATTTCCCACTCTTCTTCCTTTTCATGCAGTGGATAAGTTCAAAGGCCAACATAACATTATCATGGATTGAGCATCCAGGAACAAAAGCAAATTGTGCAGTATAAACAATGTGAGGTAGAGTAGTCTTTAATCTATTAGCCAAAACTTTTGCCACAATTTTATATAGCACATTACACAGTGCAATAGGTATAAAATCCTGAATATGTGTCGGTTTTTTCATGTTTCGCAATGAGGACAAGAAAAGTATGAGAAAGGGAAGTAGGGAATTGACCATTTCTGAGCCAGCTCTGACAGCTCCGCACAACATCTTTTCCAATGATATTCCAGAATTTTTGGTAGAAAACGGCATTAAAATTATCTTGCCCTGGCGATTTGTCCGAATGCATTTGGTCTACTGCCCTCTTAAATTCAGCTTCAGTAAAAGGAGCCAAAAGCACCTAGTTATCGGCCTCTCCAACCCTCGCCCTCATTTCTGAAAAAACGCCCACATTCAGGTCACCATTGTCAGAATATAAGCTAGAAAAATATGACTGGACTATGTCAGCCTTGCCCCTCTCATCCGATACCCAACTTCCATCGGCAGATTGTAGGATCAATATACGGTTGGTCCGTCTTCAACTAGAAGCCTACACATAAAAGTATTTTGTATTTCTGTCTCCATATTGTAACCAAAAGGATTTATTTCACTGCCGCTAATAAGCTTCTTCTTGTGCCAGTAAAGAGTTTAATTGCTCTTTAAGAGTGTTAATATGCCGGCCTATATCAGTAGCACGTTGTGCGTGTTGCAGACGTTTATACAAAATGGCCTTCTGTTTTTTAAAATTGACTGAGACTATTCTTTGTTTTATTTTATTTTTTATTTCCAGTGGTTCATTTCCTTATATAGAGCTCTCAAGGGTCCATAAACTATTTCCCATCTTGACTCTTCGGTGACTTGGCAAAAATGGCAATAAAAGGGATTTCGCTTCTTGATGTCTCGTTGGGTTTGGTTATGGGAATAGCCAAGGGTTTCGAATTCCATGAAAGGGATTTGGAGTCTGAGGATAGTCTGTGGGATCTATACGAGAGGTGGAGAAGCCACCACACAGTCTCTAGGAGTTTTGACGAGAAACACAAACGATTCAACGTGTTCAAGGAAAATGTTAAAACATATTCAGAGGGCCAACAAGATGGATAAGGCCTATAAACTAAAGTGAACAAGTTCGCAGATATTACCAACCAAGAATTCAAGAACACCTATGCAAGCTCCAAGGTTAAACACCACATGATGTTCCGAGCCATGCCACGGGAAAATGGGACTTTCATGTACCAAAATGTGAACGGAGTCCCAGGGTCTGTTGACTGGAGGAAGAAGGGAGCTGTCACTCCTGTTAAGGACCAAGGCCAATGCGGTAATGCCTGTCACTTCCTTTAAATTTGGACTGATTTCGATCCTTCAAACTATTGTTGTTGCTTAAAGTTTTGGTTCAATATGATGCTGATGTGTGTATAGGTAGTTGTTGGGCATTGTAGCAGTAGAAGGTATTAATCGCATCAAAAGGAACCAGCTGGTTTCTTTGTCGGAGCAAGAGTTGGTGGATTGCGACGCATTTAAGTTCATTAAAAAGAAAGGCGGCTTAACTACAGAGTCCAATTACCCTTACCAAGCTCAAGATGGATCTTGTAATGTTTCAAAGTTTGATACAAGATCACTAATTAAAAGCATATACAAGTCATTACTAGTAACAAGTAATTTTCCCTGTTCCAATCTTTTGCAGGTGAATGCACCGGCAGTGACTGTTGACGGGCACGAGAATGTGCCTGCCAATGATGAACAGTCATTACTCAAAGCAGCTGCAAACCAACCAATTGCTGTGGCCATAGATGCTGGAGGTTCAGATTTCCAGTTCTACTCAGAGGCATTAACAAATGAATTCCATTATCTAGGTTACTCAAATGGCTCTATTGATTTGGTTTTGATACGTTCAGGGTGTCTTCAGTGGACCATGTGGAACAGACCTGGACCATGGAGTTGTAGTTGTGGGTTATGGAACTACTGTTGATGGAACCAAGTACTGGATTGTCAAAAATTCATGGGGTCCTGAATGGGGAGAGAAGGGATTCATAAGGATGCAGAGAGGCATTTCTGACAGGGAAGGACTCTGTGGTATAGCAATGGAGGCTTCATATCCCATCACGACTTCCTCATCTAATTCCACAGGACCTAATTCTCTTAAGGATGAACTCTAATTAAACACACAGACATAAACTGATTACAGATTACACTACCAGTCTACCAGTTTCGGCTTTTACTTTTACTTTTTTTCCTGTTTCTATACATTGTACAGAAATATTACTGATATAGTTGCATCTCTTCAACGATGAAAACCTGTGTTACATACTAGATGATGTATCTTTATAAAATCCTTTTCCTGCTTCAGAAATCAATAAACCTGTAAATAATAGACTGTTGTTCTATTTTATTACCTGAACTTGCATTCAATCTTTTAGCACATTCTTCTGAATTCTGAAAATTGAACTCGCAAGCAAGCTGGTATAGCCAATAACATAATAAAGATCGAAACTTTATTACAAATTATTGTAGACACCATCGACAGTTCATACTCTTGCAATAATATTTTAATGTAACGTCAAACATGTAATTAAACAACATCACCCATAACACCTAATGGGATCATTACAACCCTTTTCCGCAGACTGTTTCAATCCTCCGCCCCCACCCTTTTCCAAATACTGTTGATGATACTCCTCAGCCCTGTAAAACCTCTTCGCTGGAAGAATCTCAGTCACAATCTTCTTATCCTTCAACTCCAATTGCTTCGCTTCCTTAGACTCCCCTGCTAACTTTGCTTGTTCTTCACTGTAGTAGTAAATCCCTGATCTGTATTGCGTACCCACATCCCCACCCTGATCAATCAAACCATTATGTCTATATTGATCTAGAACATATATATAATTCCTTCAAATGTGAATTTTGAGAAATAGTACAAGATTAGAATATCATCTATAAACTTTTATATGCATTAGACTACATAAAAGTCGTCCAAGAAAAAACAGAAAACCCATCAAAGGTACGAACCTGGCGATTAAGCGTAGTGGGGTCATGACGGCTCCAAAAAACAGAGAGGAGGTTGGTGTAGGGGCACAATACCGGGTCATACTGGATCCGAACAACCTCGACGTGGTTGGTGGTATTGGTGCATACCAGTTTGTAATTGGGATCGTGGACGTGGCCCTGAGAATACCCAACTTCGGTCTTCACTACTCCGACGACGCGTTGAAAGGCTAACTCAACGCTCCAGAAGCAGCCAGCTCCGAATTGAGCGAACTCGTGAGATGGGTTATCAGGACGATCAGTATCGGGCTGGAGGGCCAGGTTGGTTGAGTTGGGAGTGGCCATTGCGTAGTTTAGTTCTACCGTGGAGTTCAGAGTACGTACAGAGAAATGGAGAATGGGAAGAAACGTATAAATGCAGGAGTCAACGGGTTGGATGTATGTGGCTGTGGTGGGAGTTTTAGGACAAATTCGTGATTCTAATCTATCTCCTATGTTTTATGTGTAAATGGTTATTTTAGAAACGATTTGAAGATTTTGTTTTCAGTTACGTGTCTACTATTTTCAGATTTTTCAATTTAATATGAAAATTTTAATTTAGTGATTAATCTTTATACAAATCAGTTCAAAAAATTATATTTTACTAATACAACTAATAGATAGACATATTTAGTGAATATACCAACAACATAATCCAGTAAAAGTTCCATTAAACTATAGAGCTTGAGAAAATATGATAATATGTAACTTTACTCTTATATGATAAAAAAATTGTTTTTCATATCCACATATATAGTGTAAATTAATAATAATACATAGTATAAAGAAGTATGTATAATTAAACATATAAAAATATGTAATATAATACATATAGAACATAATAAGGATTATTTATATATATATATATATATATATAACTAAAAATTAACTAAAAAAAGAGACAAGTGCAAGAATAAATTCACACCAGTCATTATAATAAAGCAAATAGACTAAGTGAGAAACTAATTAGGCTAAATAACTACAATTACTACTTAATCAAAATATTAAGGTTATCTATAAAATAAAAAATTTGAAGGAAAAAATTTAGAGGACTTAAGAGAACAATAAAGACCTCTTTACGCAAGATCTTTTATCTAAACCCTAATCTGTCAAAGTTTTCTATTGTCGGTCATGTCTTTGGTAAGTTTCAACAAACACATATCATTCTTGATTATTTCACCTTAATTCTTCTTAGGCCTCTTTTTTAGTTCTCCTTTTACAGTCTCTAAGTACCATTTTCTCATATCTTCCTACTAGAGTATCATGGTATCTCCTTTTAACTTGCTCGAATCACCTAAGTCTCGTCTATCTTAATGTATCATTAATACTTACTACTTTTAATTTGTCGTTTACCAATACATTCTTGATGTTATTTTTTCTAGTAAGGTTACACATCCAACGAAGCTTCATTATCACTACCACCATTAACTTACAAAAATGTAATTGTTTGATAGGTCAACACTCCACTTCATATCACATAGTTAGCCTAATAGTTAAATGATAGAATTTACCTTTGAGCTTGAGTGGTATCTTCTTGTCACATAAACTCCTGATGCACTTCTCCATTTAAGCTACCCTGATCTGATACAGTGGAATATATTTTCATCGATCTCTCAATTGCTTTGAATAATAGACCATAGATATTTAAAACACTCTTTTTATAGTTTAACTTTTGAACCGATCTTTACCTTCACATCAGGATCTACCTTATGGCCCAAAAATATACACTCTAAGTATTTAGTCTTAGTCTTGCTCAATTTAAAACCCTTGACTCTAACGTATCCTTTTAATGGTTTAATTTGACATTGACACCTTTTTTTTTTTAAATCTCATCCACTAAGATAATATCATAAGAAAACAATATACATCAAGACACATCCCCTTGAATATTCTTGGTAAGCTCATTCATTACTACTGCAAATAAAAAAGGACTTAATAAGGAGCCTTGGTGGAGCCTTATCCGATATTTTAGCAATCTTAAGGATCACATTAAAGAGCTTGGTTAGCCAAGCAAAATCCTCTTCACCTAGGCTCTTTCACACCTCAATGGGTATCTCATCAGGCCTTATTACCCTTATGCTCTTCATCTCCTTTAAAGCTTTTTTAATTTCTTCCTTTGTAATCTATCTACAACGATTCAAATTAAGAAACCTCTCGGACGTGCTAAGATCACCTAAAGAGATGTTGTCCTCTATGCCTTCATTAAAAAGGCTATAGAAGTATCACTGTCATCTTTTTTTGATGTCATTTTCTATCACAAGTACTCGTCCGACTTCATCACTTATACAACAAACTTGATCTAAGTCTCTCATTTTGCTTTCCCTAGCTCTTACCAACTTAAAAATGTCTTTTTCTCCATCTTTAGTATCTAATTTTTGATACAATTTCTTGTACGCTTTGCTTTTAGCTATTGGGATTATCTTCTTCACCTCTTTCCTAGCCAGTTTGTATGTTACTAAATTGGTTATTCTCTCTACCTCTGTAGTGATATCCAATAGCGCTTCATAAGCACCCTTCTTGATTTTAACCTTTTCTTGAACATCTTCCTTCTACCACCAAGACTCTATCTTACTACCTCTAGATCCTTTAGAAATTCACCACCCCAATCAGCCTTAAACTATTTAATAGGTATACCAAAGAACTTTTCCACGATATGTTTAAATTTGATGAAAGCATTTAAGACTTTATATTTTTGAGAAAGAAAATAAATCCAACAGTATTTGCTGAAATGGTTATAAAATAAAAAATTTAAGCGTTTTCCTTGGAAGCAGTAGGACATGGTCCTCACAAATTAGAACAAATCTCCTTGGATACAGCTTTGTAACTAGATTGAGGAAAAGACAACTTATGAATCTTGCTAATCAAGCATCAATGATAAAGGCACAATATTTAATTAGAAGACATTAAAATTTTAGCTCAAGTTAGAGCTTGATGAACACAATGCAAATTTGCATGTCCTAAATGAGAATGCCAAAGAGAAAGGCTGGCTAAATTTGCTGCTTTAAGGAGCGAAGAAGGGAAAATTGGTTGAAGCAGCATGGAATACAAGCCATTATTAGTCGGTCCACTGAGAAGTAACTCATTAGTGAGGATATCCTTGATGTCAAAATGACGAGGAAAAAAATTCAATGGCAACATCATTAGTACAGGTACAAGCTGAAACAAACAAAAGATTATTACTTGTAGTAGGAACACACAATAAATCATGTAAAGAAAAATTAAGTGAGTCATTTTAACAAAGAGAGTTGCCAATATGAGTAATTAGGATTGTTTTACCATTGCCAATCTTGATCTCATCACCACCAGTGTAAGGATTATTGATAGTTAAATTTTCTGGATTAGGGGTGAGGTGGTGAGTGGCACCTGTGTCCAGGATCTGGGGAGTATTTGATGGTTTCGTAGAGGTAGCTAGGTTGGTAGAAGGCTTAGGTTGTAAATTGTTGTTATTACATTGGAATTTTGGTGAAGGGCATTAAGGAGTAATGTGACCAAGACTATTACAATTGTGACAAGTCAGATGGCTATAATCAGTTGATAGGCGAGGAGTGAAATTGCTACGAATGTCACCACGAGATCAACAAACACCATGACTTGCACGTTCTCCTTTAGAAGTACAAGATGAAAGAAAAGTTGTTGGTGCAATATTAGAAATTGATGAATCAGCGGCAAGAGAAACCTCTTCACTTAGGAGGAGTCTATATAGATAATCAAATGAAACCGCATCAAGTCTATTTTTAAGAGACTGAACAAATGGGCGATGGATATGGCCAAGACCATTTGTGATAACTTGAATAAGATCATCATTAGAGACAAGACTTTGTAATGTAACTAACTGATCATACATTGCCTTCGTGCGTTGAGTATAGGTAGCAATGGTCTCTGTGTTGTCCTTTTTCATCTTATAAAAAGTGGACTTAATGGTTCTAATATGTGCTTTAGAAACAGATGCATAAGCAAAAGCCACTTTTTGCCATGCTTGTTATGCAATTGAAGCACCAATGACTTGGGATAAATTTTTTTGAAATAGATGCAATAATCTAGCTAAGGACAAGCTGGTCCCGTCGAAACCAACATAAAAAATTAGGATTAGGCAGATCATTGTCAAGAGTACGTGAAGGAGCTATTGCACTCCCATCTACATGCTTTGCCAAGTCATAGTTGTGAAGTAAAGGCATAAGTTAGGCTTGCCTCGACAAATAATTCGTGGAATTGAGTTTGATAGGCAATTGGGTAACAACATTTGGTAAAGAGTGTCAATGTAAGATCAAGGAGAATCACACTACATAAATTAAGAAGATCACACTAAAAGATTAAGGATTGTAACCATCAATCCACCAGCTTTGTAGCTAAAGAAAAAATTTAGAAATCTTTTTATTTATTTTGATTTATTCGCTTGTCTTGTTTAGACATCAGCCTTGTACATAAATAAACATGTACATATCAATATAAGTAATCGAATTCATTCAACTCTATTTCAATTATCATGGTATCAGAGCTAGGTCTTTATTTCTAACCTACAGAATCGTTGAGTCTATCTATCAAACACACTACAGACTAGAACAATATCATTATTGTCCAACAACTATTGCTGTCTAACAACGATATCATTGCTACCTAAAATTCGATTGTAGTTGTCCAGCATCAGATTATAGTTTCTCTATCATGCTACTAGTGCTCTGTCTTTTTCTTTCCATCTTCTTTAGAGATCAGGTTTGTTTTCGGTAGGTTTGTTTTTCTTTCACAATGTCCAAATCTATCCAGATTCATGAACGATTAGCTACTTTTTTGGGTAATTTGTTATTGCACGATATATTTGTTTTGTTTAGTGTTGGTTATTGAACCATTCAGATTCTTTGGTGAACTTTCTATTGTGGAACTATTTTTTTTTAGACAACTGTGATGCAAATTGTCAATATGGATGGAAACAAATATGAATATGTATCTATCAAATTCAATAGAAAAAATTTTGCTCTTTGGGAATTTCAATTTCAAATATTTGTTGAAGGAAAAGGTTATTCTAATATTCTTGATGGATCCCAATAAGATGAAGAAACTTCTGAAGTCAAGAATCAATGAAGAATGAGGAATGCTCAGATTATTACTTGGATACTTAATTCAGTTGAACCAGATATCGCACTCAGTCTTCTATCTTTTAAGATAGCAGCAAATGTTTCAGCTCTTCATCGCATTCTTCACTATTTAAATGGAACTTGTGATCGTGGACTCCTTTTTTTCGTCTAATTCTTCTTTTACTCTTCTAGCATATAGTGACGTAGATTATGCTGGATGTGTTGATACACAACGATCTATAACAGGATGTTACATGTTCTTGGGCAACTCTTTGATCTCTTGGAAATGTAAGAAGCAGGAACGTGTCTCCAAATCTTTTATTAAAGTTGAGTATCGTTCAATGTCCTCAATTAGTTCTGAAATTGTATGGCTCCAACGGCTACTAGTGGATTTTGGTATTTCTTGTTCTAAACCTGTCACCTATTTTGTCGATAACACAAGTGCTATCAACATTGCTACTAATCTTGTACACCATGAATGCACTAAACACATTGAGGTTAACTGTCATTACATCCGAGATTTAGTTCTTGACAATATTATTTACGTTGCCCACGTCTCATCTCAAGGTCAACTTACTGATATATTTACTAAGTCCATGGCTTCTATGCAACGTGCTTGTTGACAACTATCGCCAATTTGAGGGGGGATTTCAACGTAAGATCAAGGAGAATCACACTACATAAATTGAGAAGATCACATCAGAAGATCAAGGATCGTAACAATCAATTCACCAAATTTGTAGCTAAAGAAAATATTTAGAAATCTTTGTATTTATTTTTATTTATTCACTTGTCTTGTTTAGACATCAACCTTGTACATAAATACACGTGTACATATAAATACAAATAATCAAATTCATTAAGCTTTATTTCAATTATCAAAGAGGACATCAAGGGTTGAGATGTACCAAAAAAAAGTGTTTGGTTTGGAATAGTTGACATGAAAAAAAAAAGACGGGAGCGAGGGACCTATTAGGCTTCAGCTGAACTCTGATATCATATAAGAACTGGTTGGGTCGGTCGTACTAGGCCCGAACTCAATCAAAACGACCCATGGACTGATCGGTCCACCTCTTAAGGATTGACCTAACTCTTATCGGCTATGTCAGGCCCAGGCCCAGTCCATGCATCCACGGCCCATTCGCAAGTGGAAGTCTCCCATGCATACGTAAAGACTTAAACCTAGCATCTGCTCCGTATATAAGGTATAACTCTGCCATAATACAGGTACGAGACTTAGAAACCCTAATACTCTTGATTCACTAGCCTCAAAACTCTCCAAAAAGACTAAAGAGATGTTGTCTTCATGCGAGTTTCAACTCCGCTCTTCGAATAGTCGATTAGTGCCATGATAGTCGACTAATGCTCCTATCCACTTGATTTGTAGTCGACTTGTAACATCTTAGTCGACTTGTTTCAAGCCCCATCTGATGATCCTTAATTTATTAGTCGAATTGTGAAATGTTGGTCGACTTATTTCGTCCCCCACTTACATATCTGAATATTATTAGTCGACTTGCCACATTGTAGTCGACTAGTGATGACTCCAACGGATAGATTTAACAAGATCTTCCCA
>JANJEY010000007.1:57146665-57161719 GCA_024703695.1 Erythroxylum cataractarum
CTTTATTTTATGAATTATATATGTAATTTTCATACTTATTTAATGAATTATTATTTTATATTTTCAGTGGGCCTCAAAGAATTTTTTTAAAATTATTATCTTATGCATTTAGTGAGGTTATTATTTTATTCCATTGGTCCAAATCAGAACCGAAGAAAATTATTATTTAATCAAGATTATTAATTTATCGAATATTCATTTATCGATGTTTTACTGTAATTTTTCAAATTCCAAAGATCCTCTTCAGGACACCGAACCCAGGTATTTAAAATCTTGTTTTGTGTTCTCTGCTTGATGAGTTGAGTAGATTTCTGTCTTCATAAAGATATTCAAACATTAGCGATTAGTATTAGTCGGAAATGAGTGCACATAATCTTACAATGTCGAGAACATCTTTCAGGTGTTCTCTGCTTTAAATCCAAGATAAGATTACAACTCCGTGAAGTCCAAGCGAGATTTCGGGTTATCATGCAGACGTTCACTTTCGATCATCAACTTCCTCTATTCACTATGATCTGGCGTTAAGAGTTCAGTCTAACCAAATTCTAGAAAGTAGAACCACAATCGCAATACTTTCCAAGTTTAAGAGGAAAATATTTTTAAAATAACAATTTTTTTAATCAAACCGTTCGATAGATTTATATTTAATTAAATCAATTAACTCAAATCTAAATTTGTTAAATTTTGATAAGGTGGATGTGTTTTGATATGAAGTTGGATGTCCACTTAAGCTTTACGAAATTATAGATATTTTAATCCATTGTGATTAATTTTAATCAAGTTCGAAATTTTTATTATAAATTTTATTCCACATTTAAAAAAATATATATTAAAGATCATTATTTTAAATTAATTAAAAATTGCATTAATAAAAACTAAAAAAAACATATAAAATTTTAAATTATTTAGGCAAAGTTATTATTAAAATCAAATTACAATATGACACATCTCACCTACATCATTTACCCCAACTTCTGGAGTTAATAAGTCCTAAATATCTGACAATCGTAATATAGAGCACTTTATAAGGCTATTTTGGTAATTTGGACACTGAAAAAAAGAAAAGAAAAGAGCACTTTACAAAAACACGTATAAGCTTATGAGAGAATATATCTAGCAACTCAAAAATCAGAGGCTTAACACAGCATCGTTCACTTCGTGATACGAGCTGTCGTCTAGTATCATACATGCAGGTCAAAAGCACCCAAATCCACCTTACTATATGAGTCTCGTCTAGCATCAAGCAGGTCAAAAGCACCCAAATCCACCTTACTATATCAGTAAGACAAATTTTTTACAGTTACTTAAAAGTTTGTTAAGGGCGTTGCAGAAGTCATAATTGTACCCATCTACCAGTTTGCCCATCTCTGCCCATGTACAACCTTTCTCACAAAACTGAGGTAGTAAGGATAATAATACAATAATATATGCACCTGAAGGAGATCATTTTTGCTTTTCTTGCTGAAGCTGAGACATATGGGCCTCTTCAATACGCCGAGTAAGCAGAGAAATAACATGATGTGAGGCACTTGAGGTAGCATAGTAGGATGTCACAGTGAGTTGAGCAAATCTTGGAAGCATATACCCTTCAAATTCGAAATTTTTGGCAACAAAGTTAGTTTCACTTGAACAAAAGCAAGAATCAAAGGGCACGTGAAATACTCTCAACCATTTATAAATGAAGGGCTCCACAAGTTGATGATCTAAATAAGAGATTTCTCTTCACCTAACTAAATTAAGGACAAATCAATCACATCCCTGTATGACAGGAGAAGTGATTGACGGAAGCATCAATAAGAAGGTAATTATGGCCAAGAGCCTAAATAGTTCAGATGCCATGTTATGGTGCTAGCATATTGTATGTCAAGCTATAAAATAATAGGCAGGTCAAAATCTTAACCCCGTCAACTCTTTATCAGACAAATTCACATTCCACCTCAACCATTCCACTACCGATAAGGTCTATTCATTCCCTGGTGGGGTTGTTTCCACCATCCTAGACCGACAAAATTCAAGGATAACTTTTATGTGGAAGTCAGAGGGCCATCCACCTGCTCTACCATCCGCAAACTTGTACCTTGTTATTTTATCTACTATGCCACTGCCTAAGATGACAACTTATCAATTACCACGCCTCTCAAGCTTATTTTTTCCTTCCTGGAAGATGAATCAATCTATGACCCTGTTAACTTTTCAAATTCTCAGGGTGAAGAAATCAAATGACACTCACAAGTGACAAAATCAACATTTTTTGCTACGATTTCAACAGTAGAAAAAACACTGAACATATTACCCCACCAAGACTCTCAAAGCCAAGACTTCCATCAGCCACTAGTTTTGATAGAACTTGCAAGGGATCCCCATTAGTTTTTTGTATTGCAAAAAATCATTGGCTACTAAAAAATATTACAAAGGTAATCAAGTGAAGATAACAATAACTTCTCACAAATGAAAATATAGTTCTTGAGTTGGGTCCATTCTTAAGAACTAACAAGACAAATGCAAGTTACATTGATAGCATCTCGTTGTTTGATGATGTCTTATATAATTATAAGAAGCAAGAAAAGTGTATACTATTTGCTACTCTAACCAAATAAATTTCCACAAACATAAGAAGTTAATGCACTTTTGGACAGTCATGCAACTTGATGGATATTATACAGAGAGTCATACATACTGTAAGTATGAGCAACATTATAGATTATTCCTATTTGATCATGCTAATATCGAGTAAGCTTCATTTTTTTCACTATAATATTTGAAGCTCTTTTTGGGTCCCTATTCCACAAAAATTTTTAGATGTTCCACCGCGAAAAGAGATTAAAGATGTTAAAATAAGTCCTTTAGTTAATTTTATTATCATTTCTTGTATGAGCCCTTTATCACTACACTAAAGTCCAATGCATGGTTCTCTCACCTTAGTATGGTTGCAACATTTCCCACAAAAAATCCAGCTACTAAAAGGATAGCTTATGGTGAATTAATGATCATGAAACCTATGATTTATGCATATGATTGATATTCCAATTCCACATTACAGACTAAATGATAGAAGAATATGGTCCGTGATTTTACATTTTTAAAGGCCACTTATTCATAGCACAATTAAGATACATTTCAGAGCCTAATTATTCAAACCAAGTCAGACATGCTCTATTTTCTGGCCATCTTTTAAACTCCAGAGGTGAGTCTTCATTCAGATATCGATTTTTGTAGTTCCATGCCTCACCACTACATGATTGACCTTACTCCAATACATGATTGACCTTATTCCACCAATAAAAGTCCCTGCCCTTGTTCTAAATTGAGAAAAAAAATCTTAATACAGGATTGGAACTACAAGAACCATACACACAAAAGAAATAAATTTGAATTTATGTCAAATACTTTCAACAAACTCATTGAAATCTTCAAAACACACTGAAATGTTGCATTTCCTAATTTTTTTAACAAAGAAAATTATGAGATTGCAGTTGGCATTGGCTTAAATGAAAGTCTTCAAGCTTGGTACATGCAACAAACTAAATCTAGGAATCAAGATAAGGATATACAAAATAATATACTGATAGGATAATAGAGTCTAGAAGTACCTCCAAAAGCAGCAGTGGCACCTGAAACTGCAAGCAGTGGAGGAAGCTGCCAACAAATGTAGTACATTGCATAAAGTTAAGTTAAGAAGAAGTCTACGAATCTAAACAAGTAATAGCTCTTGTGGGTATGAAAACCCTAGAAATAAAAATTGGAAAGGGCAGTAAATACTCCAACTATAAAAGGAAGCCACTTTGGTCCCTTGAGGCGATTTTGAAGTAATGGGATCCCTGAAATATAACAAGATTAAAAATTGCACAAACAAGAAGGTATAAATTTACCAACAAAAATGATTGGAATAAAACCTGTATTGAAACCATGAATTGCACTAAGCAATCCACCAATACCAGAGCCAGCCTATTTAAAAAACCAAAAATCAAAATTCAGTTAAAATTAAAACTTGCAACAGCAACATAAAGAGTTTGCTACCTAGGCATAGGATTTTACTAGCAGAACCATTGATAATGACCAGCCATTTACTGAATAAAATGAAATAATTTGATTAACAAACACAATTTGAGTTGTTACAAGTTGCAAAATCAAACAGATATGAACTACGATTACGTTGGTTAAAGACAACTGGGTTCTCATAAATTGCACTAAAACTGCCATAAGCTGATCAATGACTAAGTCCCCAGATTTCCAAACTCAAGAATTATTCAAAATTGCTTATTTGCTATCACTCATATTTAGAGGGTTTATCTTTCTTCTTATAAAATCAATTTCAAAAAATAGAACAATAGAAAATCAAACAGAAGAAAGAGGTAATAACTAGGACAGAAAAAGGGAGAGAGGAGTGACCACAGCAGTAGCGTCATGTAGAACAGAAGTAATAGTCCATTCTCCTTTTCCCTAAACAGAACAAAGACAAACGCAAACTCAAAATCAATACATGTGAGTGTGTATCTAAAGAAAGAATTAAAAAGAAATTGAATAGTTTACAGAATTAGGGTCGACGAGAGCAAGACAACGAGGACAACGAGGAGTGCCAAGACCAGGGTTGATGGTAGGATCGTGGTATAAATGTCCACTACGCAGTTTCTCTTCGTATACCTCTCTCGTGCCCATATCTACCGGCGACCGTACAATCCACACTTTCGCTTGATTGCTTCTATCTGTCCAACAATTTATTTCACTGCGTACAAATAACCATATTCTTGTTATTTAATTAATTTGTTTCAGATAAGTCCCTTAAATTTTTAAAATTTAAGCTACCGGTTGCTAATTGAAATACCGGGGGTACTAGTCGAAATCATCCAGACTGGTACCGATGGTCGGTACCAAACAACAAGATTTCGTACTCGGTTGGTAAGGTACAAAAACAAAACCTTGGTCGCAATAAAGAACATTTCAGCTGTTACATCCGAAAAGAGGAAAAAACCCAATAAAGAAAAGGGAAAATATCAAGGAGTTACTTGAACTTGATTTTTCAAAAATGATTTATTATGCAAATAAAAAGTAAAAATGAGAATAATAAAGAATTAGATACTATTAGTAAGAGAATAAGACAAAAAACAACTTTCAGTGAAGAGAAAACTCGTCGGCGACTAGTTTTTGTTGTGAAATTCAGAGATAATACACTTGAAAATCGGTAAATTCTCACTATTACACTTAAGTTTAGAAGTACGAATTTAACGACGGATGGATTAATTTTCCTAAAAAACTTTAAACGTCGAAGTTCGGCGAAGTACTTAGTGCACAATATGTGGTTTCTCTGCTGAAGAAATTGTTCACTGAATCCACTAGTAAACTACTCTTAGTGCACAAGTTTTCTCCTTTGCGATAGGAAAGGATATTAAGTTTTTTCTTTATATTTTTACAAAGAGACTGTGTTATTAACCTGAACTTGTAACTTTGCAGCCACAAAGAAGTTACCTTATTAGTTAATTAATTATTCAACAAAGAAAGGAAATCCCAAAACATAAGGCAATAAATTTCCGGAAATAAATGTGATAGCATGTTCATAGAGAACTAAATTCAGACATCTTAAATACTAAGAGTTGGAAGCATAAAGAGAAAATTCAACCGAACCCCCAAGAAAAATCCGGAGGCAAAGATTAAACAAGAAATGAAAATCAAGCACAAGATAAAATAAAAATTTTGGATAAACTAGAATTTTCAGACATTAACAAAAAAGATGAAACAAGAAACGTTTTCACAAGTTGATTTGATTCGAACTTTTAATCCATCCTCACCAATACTAACAGGTTGTCAACCAACATAATTCACTATATATGATAAACAACTAATAGACAAATATACTCGAGAAAGATCATAGACGTAGAAAAGAAAAAGAAACGATCGAAGGACAAATGCCTAATCTGTTTACGACCCAGATTTAAAACAAGCATGGAAATCCGCAAATATTTGAAACGCAGCAACTATAAAATCCAAACCTGAAGATAAGAGAATGAGATAGCAAGGGTAGCGGCTCAAACGAAAGACCAGTTGCTCTAGTCGATAGTGTAGACACCTAAGCAAGAAGGGTATCGAAAAGGGCATATAATTATACCATCTTGTCCATCACCCTGAATTAGCCTTTTTCCTCTCTGATATGGACTGCCGATGTACAGCCCATTTCGGCCGGCTTTTAAGGTCCAGTTCTTCAGGTCAACTGCAGCTTGTTGCCAAGCCTTGTTAAACCGTACGATCCACACTCTGTCCAACGATTTATTTCAATGCGTACAAATAACCATAGTCTTGTTATTTATTTATTTTTCAGATAAGTCCCTTAAATTATTAAAATTTAAGCTACCGGCTGCTATTTGAAATACCGGGTTACCAGTCGAAATCGTCCAGGCCGGTACCGATAGTCGGTACCAAACAACCCGATTTCGTACTCGGCCGGTAAGGTACAAAAACAAAACCTTGGTCGCAATAAAGAACATATCAGCTGTCATATCCCAAAAGAGGGAAAAAAAAACCAAAGAAAGAAAAGGAAAAATATTGAGGAGTTACTTGAACTTGATTTCTCAAATATGATTTATTATGCAAATAGACAGTAAAAATGAGAATAATAAAGAATTAGATATTATTAGTAAGAGAATAAGACAAGAAACAACTTTCAGTGAAGAGAAAACTCGTCGGCGACTAGTTTTTGTTGTGAAATTCAGAGGTAATACACTTGAAAATCGGTCAATTCTCGCTGTTACACGTAAGTTTAGAAGGACAAATTCAAAGAAAGATGAATTAATTTTCCTAAAAAAACTTTAAACGTCTAAGTTTGGCGAAGTACCGTAATGTTTCAAGCGATACGAAACTCGGTCAAAAAAACTAGAAACATCAAGAGAAAGAGCTAAACATCAAAGAACGGTTATCAAGCTCTTGAATCATTCGTTAAACAAGTAACAGAACCAGACTGAAGCAAGAGAATAGCTAAAAATTGAGGAATCAAGAACAAGAAGAGAGAATCAGAGAGCGAAAGCGTACCTTGGGTGAAGATCCGAGTGCGGAGAGAACAGACCTGGAGGTATGTTGATCGCAAAGACACAAGCACTCCAAAGAGAGGAGATCCTCACTGAAGCTTCGATGACTTAATGGCAGTGACGGGCTTACGGCGGGCAGTGAGTGGTGACAAGTTTGAAGAAGGGCAAGCCGTCAGAGGAGAGTGCTTTCGAGGGTGAGATTAGGGGCTGAGAGCACTTTACAAGGCTATTTTGGTGATTCGGACCCGAAAAAGGAGAAGCCCTAAATCTGTCGCAGGATGGAGGCAAGAGACAGGCAACGGCCTGTACACTTAATGCCATGTGGATTCCCAACCGATAATATACCCAAACAACCCTTCGCAGCTGACGTGTACTCGTAACCGCAGCCTCCCTATAAATACCCTGCACCTCCTCGCTTCTTCTACTCTCTTCTTCGTCCTCATCCAGTTTTTCTCTCTCTATTTGTATGTCCATAATCTTTTTATCGTTAACCCGACCCGGAGCTTCGAGTCTTTTGACCTAGGGTTTTGCTCGTCGTGTCGGTTCGGATCTCCAGAGTCCGATTGGAGATCCGATAGTTGCTGTTCCTGTCTTGGCTCGAGATCCGGGCCAAGCACAGAAGTTTTCGAATTCAATCCTTTCCTCTATCTGGCTCTCCTCTCAGGTTTCATCTTATGTATGGAATTTTCTTTTCTCTTATTCTTGAATGTATTGGCGATATGTTTGGTTGCGCTGACAGGAGGAAAATGAGAGGAAGATAAATTTTTTGAATGTGGTTCATCTTTTAACTTTTTATGATTTTAGAAAAATTGGAACTGTTTAATGACTAGTTGTTAACTATTTATAACTTTTTAATTAAACCTGTGTTTTTTTTAACTTCAAGTGATTTGTTTGATTGGTCTGTCCCTGAAGCGTTCTGGTTTTTTGCTGAGGAACTATATGTTGAGAGCAGAACTGAAGCTTGTGACGTCTTTATAGTGACTAATTAACTCAGTAGACTCCTCTTTTGTGATTTAGATTTAGGCAGTAACCTTGGCAAAGTGTAAATGGCGTCGAGTGAGGGATTTCTGACGGATGAACAGAGGGAAATGTTGAAAGTAGCAAGCCTGAATGTCGAGAACTTGTCGTCTTCCCCAAAGATTTTGTCATCATCCCCTAAATCCCCATCGGCATTACTTTCTGAGCATCACATAAAAGTTCCTGCTTCTGGAAGGGCACCTAATGCAGGGATTGCAGTCAGGCATGTGCGAAGGTCACACTCTGGGAAGTATGTACGTGTGAAAAAGGGTGAGTCTGTTTGGCTGTATGCCTACCATGATTTTGTAGAGGTTGTCTTTGATGGTGGGGACTTACTCGAGTTCTTATGATGCTGTAGCTAGTCTGTTTCTTGCTATTATTAGCATATTTTAGTTAACGTTATCCCTTCCATCATAATACTATGGTGTGGTAGATAAGCTCTTGTTGATTTTGGTTTTGTCTGACTGGTTTCGGTTTGATGTTTTAGAGCTGGTAATGAGTTTTGGCCACCGTACTTGTGTTTGAACCGAGTGCAGTAATGACTTGCAAAGTTCCTTTCCTCCTTTGTATGTTACATCTTTTGTTATAGTTGCCTTAATAGGTATCAATTGCTGCATGGCACTATTAAAAGCAATCATTCAAAAATTTCCCATCCTCTGCGGATTCGATTTGTTACGTATCTGGCTAGTTACGTATACTTTTCTTTGTCCCTTGTGGATAGCTCATTGCCAATTGCCTATGTTTTCTTTTTCTTTTGCGCACTTTGCAGCATATATACAAGGTTTTTGATAATGCATGTGAAAAATGATATCCATTTTCTTCATGTTAATTAATTTTCATATTAATTGATGTTTAGATGGCGGTGGGGGTAAGGGCACGTGGGGGAAACTACTGGACACCGATGGTGATTCACAAATTGACCGGAATGATCCTAATTACGACAGTGGAGAGGTAATTGCAGCTTTTTACTGTTTTCATCCTTGGTCTTGTCGGGTAGTCTACAACATTTATACTTGTACATCTAGGCTACCTGTTGATTTTGTCTATCATAGCATGCTTGACTTTACATATGGTTCTTGATCTTGCTTCCGTTAGTTTCTTCTTGACTTTTTTTTTAAACTTGCTCAGGAACCGTATCAGCTTGTTGGGGCAACCATCTCGGATCCACTTGATGAGTACAAAAAGGCTGTTGTTTCCATAATAGAGGAGTACTTTAGTACTGGTGATGTAGAAGTTGCAGCGTCTGACCTTAGAGAACTTGGCTCCAGTGTATATCATCCTTACTTTATTAAGCGGCTTGTTTCCATGGCTATGGACAGGCATGATAAGGAGAAAGAAATGGCTTCAGTTTTATTATCTGCTCTTTATGCAGATGTTATAGACCCATCCCAGATACGAGATGGGTTTGTCATGCTTCTGGAATCTGCAGATGATCTAGCAGTAGACATACTTGATGCAGTTGACATACTCGCTCTATTTATAGCTCGTGCTGTGGTTGATGAGATCCTGCCTCCAGCTTTCCTCACTAGAGCAAAGAAGACTATTCCTCAATCATCTAAAGGGTTTGAGGTCCTTCAAACTGCTGAGAAGAGCTATCTTTCGGCCCCGCATCATGCAGAACTTGTGGAGAGGAAATGGGGTGGTAGCACTCGCACCACTGTTGAGGAAGTAAAGAAAAAAATTGCAGATTTACTGAGGGAGTATGTAGAGAATGGTGATACTTTTGAGGCGTGCAGGTGTATAAGGGAATTAGGGGTTTCATTCTTTCATCATGAGGTTGTCAAGAGAGCTCTGGTTCTTGCCATGGAGATTCAAGCTGCCGAATCTCTAGTCCTGAAGCTGCTGAAGGAAGCTTCTGAGGAAGGTTTGATCAGCTCCAGTCAAATGTTTAAGGGTTTTTCTCGGCTAGCTGAGAGCCTGGATGATCTTGCTCTTGACATTCCATCTGCAAAAGCCTTGTTCCAATCAATCATACCCAGGGCAGTCTCTCAAGGGTGGCTTGATCAGTCATTCTTGAAATCTTCTGGTGAGAATGGACATATGCTAATTGAAGATGAAAAGTTGAGGAGGTATAAGGAGGAGGTAGTCACTATAATTCACGAATATTTTCACTCCGATGATATTCCAGAACTGATTCGTAGCCTTGAAGATCTTGGCATGCCTGAGTTTAACCCAGTTTTCCTGAAAAAGCTCATTACCTTGGCAATGGACAGGAAGAACAGGGAGAAAGAAATGGCATCTGTTCTGCTATCTGCTCTTCACATTGAGATTTTCTCTACTGAAGATATAGTTAATGGCTTTGTCATGCTTCTAGAATCTGCAGAAGATACAGCACTGGACATCTTGGATGCTTCCGATGAGCTTTCTCTGTTTCTAGCTAGGGCCGTGATTGATGATGTCTTGGCTCCTCTAAATCTAGATGAGATAGGCAGCAGGCTTCCGTCAAATTGCAGTGGGAGTGAAACTGTAAATGTAGCTAGATCTCTCATTGCTGCCCGTCACGCTGGTGAAAGGATCTTGAGGTGTTGGGGAGGTGGTACTGGATGGGCTGTAGAGGATGCCAAGGACAAGATACTGAAGCTTTTAGAAGAGTATGAAAGTGGTGGTGTTGTCAGTGAAGCTTGCCAATGCATTCGAGATCTTGGAATGCCCTTTTTCTACCATGAGGTGGTGAAGAAGGCACTGGTTATGGCTATGGAGAAGAAGAATGACAGGATGCTGGATCTCCTCCAGGAATGTTTCAATGAAGGTCTGATCACTATCAATCAGATGACAAGAGGTTTCACTCGAATTAGAGATGGCCTTGACGATCTCGCTCTTGACATTCCGAATGCAAAGGAGAAATTTGGCTTCTACGTAGAATATGCCCAGAAAAAGGGTTGGCTTCTCCCAACATTTGGGTCCACTGCAACAGGTGCGTCCCCTGCCCTAGTCTCAGCTGCTTGAGAAAACACCTTGTACTTCCGTTTCTCACATGTATGTTGTTACCCAGTATAATCCCTCTTTATGTATTTGCTTACTGGTCTTCTCATCCAAGGCAGATAGATAGATAGATAGATAATGGGATGTTTGCATTCCTTCTCATGTTTTTCTCTTTTCTGGACGTCATGCGGAGACCGTTATGATCCTAGCCAATGTATAAAGTTGGTTTTTTGTTCTATTGACATAGTTTTAGGCAACAAGCAAGTCTTGTGATCCTGTGAAGTAATGATGCACAAATTAAATTATGTTTTTAGGATGATTAACTTTTACTCTTTGGCTTCCCCCTTTTCTCTTTTTTTCCTCAGACCTTTTCTTTACTTATCCCGAGTACTATATCTTACATTCAAAGTCTTAACTATGAAATCCGGAATATAGCAACTCTTTAACACGTTGCTTCTATGGTTATGTATAAAACCCGGAACTTGAACTCGGTACACCATCATCCTTTAAAATGAATGGCACTCGACCCTATTTTCAAAATTGTTTGGTGATTTTGAGGTTGGCTTGGATAAAAGAGACCACACATTTGGAGTTTCATTAAATGATGGCACATGATGTGCTCATCGAAATTATTTCTCCCACTGTGATTATTAAGCAATTTTAGTTATGTCAGCAATAAGTAAGACATGCGAATGCCAGCACAATTGTGGTGTCCCTTTCACTATTGGGACGTAAGACATGCGAATGCCGACACAATTGTGGTGTCTCTTTCACTATTGGGAACATGTGATTACGTCCATCTCTTGTTTGGTTTTGGTCACCTAGCCAAGAATGGGAATAACAATCATAAGTAAACAATTATAGCATTGCCCCACCCACCTCCTACCGTTCCTATCAATTGATTGCATTAAGTAGTTTTAATAATTAATTGAACTAAATTCATTATTTTATTTTCAAATAGCTGAATAATTAAGTGATTTTATAAATAACAATTATAAAAAATTATTAACAAAGGCAACACAAATTGACAATTTTTATTAATATCAAATAAAAGGTAAAAATTCATAAGTTAAGAGCATGCTTATTTTCATTTTTAGTTTTATATTTTTATTTTCAAATTTAATAAAATTTTTATTCATTTTAGTTTTTCATTTATGTTCTTAATTTTGGTTTTTTCTAGTTTTCAAAAATTACGAAAATCATAAAAGTAGTTTTTATTTAATATATTAATTTTTAATAAAATTATCAACAATTTATTTTAATTATTTATAAAATATGAATGATTAAATTTTATTTATTTTTTGTAATTAAATTAAATAAACTAAATATAATAATTGTTTATAAGCATAATAAAATTTAAAATATCTTCAAAATATATAAATTTCAAATAAGATTTAATTTATTAATTAAAATATGTTTAAATTTATTAATTTTTAAATTATTTATTTTAATAAAATAAAATAAAATAATGTTATTAATAAATTGTTAATAAATATTATATAAGAGAGTAAATTTATTAAATTAAAATACTTTATCTTTAAATTTTATGTATATATATATAACTATTTAATTATTAATATATATTATTATTAGTAATAAAAATATAATTACGTCAATATTAATAATTAAATATTTTTTATTTAAAGGAAAAACGAAAAACAGAACAAAGAAGTGAAAAAAACGGATGCCGTAAGGAAACCACTCCTCTACAGCTTTCGTAACTGGAGTCTATCTCAGTCCCAAAACCTATCTCTTCCTGCTTCTTACCTCTTATCATCATCCATTTCTATCCCTCTCTCCACACATACACGCATATATACCTTAGGAAACACGTAAACTTATTGTATCACAGCAGCTTTGCCTCCTAATACGCTATCTAGCTTCAATCTTTATCTCTCTTCGTCAATTGATTGATATCATACAGAAATGGACACCTCCATTCCTAAACTACCCCTTCTTCTCAAGCCCTTTCTACTCTCTCTCTTCCTCTCTCTCGTCGTTCTCGCTTTCCTCGCCACCACAACCCCTCTTCACCGTATGACATCCTCTAAAACAATCCCACCCCACAATTCAACCACCAACAAGGACCTTCGAATCCGACCCGGATATACCAACTACAGTCTCTACGTTCAACGCCAACTGAACAAAACCCTTAACCCGAAACTCCGTCAGATATGGAAAACGCGAGATTGGGACCGCAAAGTCCGCGTCTTTTCGGAGTTCTTCGAGTCTCTGAAGCGAAGAGGGCTTCTTTCGAACACGTCACGGGCACTCTCCATCGGCGCCCGAGTCGGTCAGGAGGTGGCAGCGTTGCGGCGAATTGGGGTGGCGGACTCGATCGGGATAGACTTGGTACCAAGCCCGCCACTTGTGGTGAAAGGAGACTTCCATGCACAGCCGTTTGAGAATGCGACGTTTGACTTGGAGTTCTCCAACGTGTTTGATCACGCGTTGTACCCGTGGAAATTTGTCGGGGAGATCGAACGGACACTGAGGCCCGGTGGGGTTTGTGTCTTACACGTGTCGCTATCGCGACGGGCCGATAAGTACTCGGCCAATGATTTGTACAGTGTGGGTCCACTGATCGAGCTGTTTAAAGAATCCAAGCTGGTAGAGGTTAAGAAGGTTGATGGGTTTGGGCTGGACACCGAAGTTGTCTTTAGAAAGAGGAAATGATCAGCTGATCAGCATCAGTATGCCTTTTTCTTCTTCTTCTTCTTCTGTTTATTATTCTTTCATAAATTCGATTCATTTTTAAATATTATATATATAGATATTCATTTATCCATTTATACTCTTGATTACATTAAGTATAAGTTAACATTTTCAATTAAGAGGAAATGATTAATTTATACATGTAATGATTTGAAAAATGGGAGGTTGGTTGGTGCAATACTTGTCGCTTACCTGCTAATCTAATCAGTGATGCAACTTGTTCATTATGAGTTTAGTTGTAGACAGTAGTTGTGGATCTGATCATAAAAATGTTACTTTGGATGCCACTGTACACTACACAGTTCACGGGTTCATTTCTTTAAGTTGGTGGTTCATGCCCTTCTTGGGAAGAGTCTAGCCTGTCTGCTTGGAATTTTGGAAGTCCCTTTTTGAGTCTTTTGATGATCATGTGACACTTGCGCAAATGCATCAGATCTTAGTAAGAGATATGGGAAAACAAACAATCAGATATGATGATGGGTTGAAGACCGAGTTTATTTCTGTCATCCCTACAACAACTGGAAAGGAAAGAGATAAAAGATGGTGGTGATAAGACCCGACAAGGAATGGGATTGGTTTGGTTTTGGCACTTAAGTTTGTAGAAGAGATGGGGGGACCAAGGACCATTAATTATACAGAGGTCCCTCTTTCATTCACCTGGCAAAATGAAGGGTTGATGAGATGAGATGCTCTAATATTGCCCATCTTCTAGATCAGGTTATAAAGGGAGCCTCATCAGCTCCAACAGTGTCTTATCCATATTCGTGATTTCAGCAAGTTTTGGTAAAGCATTAATGGAAGAGAAAGATGAGGAGATAATGATCATGGCTTTTGAGAAAGATGAGGAGATAATGATCATGGATTTTGATAATATACGACAAGTAAACCATTAATCATTAGGTTAGTTACATATACGTATATATATAGAAACTTGCACTGAAGATTGAATAATCCAAGTCTAGACAGAGAGCATTTGGTCATAAATGGAGGGGCCAAGCCACCCGTGACAAATGAAATGTGGGGTTACATTAAAGAAAAAGAATTGTCCCCAGCTGTCGATACCTCAAAACAGCAACTAATCACCTTGCTGCTTTGTGTTTTGCTCCATTTGCATGTAACAGTTAGGGTCATGAGGCATGTTATGAATACCGTATCGGACTTGGTATCGGATTGAGCTCTGGAATGGAATTATACCGATACTGGTTAGTACTGGGTACTGTTTCGAGAAATTTTTTAAATTTATGAAATAGTCTCTAAAATTTTTAAAAATTGCAAAATAATCTATATTGGTATATTATACAGTACAACTATATAATATTAACCATGCTTTCAAAAATCTTAATAATAAATAATAATGACAATTAATATGAAATAACAATAATTTTTA
>JANJEY010000007.1:57161819-57176584 GCA_024703695.1 Erythroxylum cataractarum
TGAACTTGATGTAAGATACACCATTTTTTTCATAAGAAGAATTCTCCTCTCCCAAATATTCTTCAAGTTTAGTTTCGTTTTTATAACACAATTATATTTTTTGTCCCATAAAATTAGTCAATTTATATTCTCACTTGATTCTAAGACTCCTAAATTTGACAGAATTTACATTTTTTAATATCAACAAAAAATTTTAATTATGAGCAATTTAATTTTCACTAATAAAGTATTACACTTAGTTCCAAGTTTGTGAAATACACACACGCAGCCCTAATAATCTTGATTTGTAGAGGGCTGATCTCCTGTTCATTTTCCTCTGTCCTACCTTGTCCACTTTGCATCTGAGTCATCCACTCATGTGGGACCCACATAAGTGGATGGCTCAGATGCAAAGTGGACAGGATAGGACAGGGAAAAATGGACAGAAGATTTGAGGGGTGATTTGTGTACGTCATACATAACCATGTCAGAAAGAGATCTGCAAAATGAAGTCATATTTGCTGCAACTCCAGTATTACGATGCCCATTTCCTCTATCGTCGACTTAAGATATTTTATGACAAACGACACCTCGGCGACTGAAATATATATAAATTCCTCTTCTACGCATATGCTTCTGGTAGTCAGTACGTTTTGCTTGGGATAAAATTGCTTCAAAAGGGGTTTCCTTACTGACTGTTCATGTATGATCTATATTTGATGTGGTAACAAAAAAAGGGAAAGCGAACTGTAGCACACATTTGACTCCAAAACGACAGCTGCGGTTTCTTTGCTTTGTCAACAAGCAATACAGCTTAGGAGAAGTAGAATTCTTTTTCTTACTGATATTAGGAGTAATCCCGCATCTTAAATCTGTGTGTCTATCAGAGATTCGATTAATTATTACAGATTAACTACATTCGGTTAATATCTTAAAACTATGAAGCTTAAAAATTTAGTATGCGAGTAATTACCGGGACTGTGAAAGCTTTAGGTTGGTAATATATCAGCTAGCATGCAAAATAACAATACACAGAAACATATTATAATTCTATTCTTGAAACATAAGACGTAGGATTCTTATTTTAATGAGAGACGGGGATATTTGACTTGAACAGAAAGGTGACGGAAACTGCACTCTAGCTAGCGTTGTTACAGACCAAGTATAATAAAAATATGCAGTCACCTAATCAACCCAACACCCTCCCTCTAGTATCTATATATATGCTGGTCTATAATTAAGCTATTGAGCACAGTAGCACTCAAAGCTAGTAACTTCTTACGTCAAGGAGTACTCATTACAATCCTAGCCCTTCCTGTGATCAGATAAGTTGCAATCAGACAGGATGGGAACAACATCACCAGCATTTGCTGCACTTTCTGTCTTCTTATTTGCCACCTTGTTTCTTCTTCCCCAGTCTTCATTTGCCATCACCAGGCATTATAAGTTAGACGTATGTGCTATATTAGCTAGATGAGTGTAGGATTTCACTTTCGATATTTGTCATTTCTCTCTCTCTTTTTTTTTTTTTCTTATGTGCTCATTCGTCACTGAAAATTTTCAGATTTCGTTGCGCAATGTCTCACGCCTTTGCCACACTAAGAGCATGGTAACCGTCAATGGGCAGTTTCCAGGGCCTCGCATTGTAGCTAGGGAAGGTGACAGACTTGTTATTAGAGTGGTCAACCACATCCAAAACAATATAACCATTCATTGGTAAGGAACATTACCGTTCGCCATATATACTGCAATTGTATCCTGTAGCTAACTCGCAATTTTCGCATTGTTTCAATGGATGAGACAGGCATGGAATTAGACAGCTTCAAACTGGGTGGTCCGACGGACCAGCATACATAACTCAGTGTCCTATACAAACTGGACAAAGTTTTGTGTATAACTATACCGTTGTGGGACAAAGGGGTACCCTTTGGTGGCATGCTCATGCTTCATGGCTAAGATCGTCTGTCCACGGTCCTCTGGTCATTCTTCCCAAACACGGCGTACCATATCCATTCGCAAAACCTCACAAGGAAGTGCCAATCGTTTTTGGTAATCGACTAATTACAAATAGGCTTGAATATACATTTTTCCCCGTAGCACAGCCCAAAATGGTGACGTAATAGCAACATTTAAATTGCAGGGGAGTGGTTCAATGCCGACCCTGAGGCAGTAATTAGCCAGGCACTTCAAACCGGAGGAGGACCAAATGTCTCTGACGCCTATACCATTAATGGACTTCCAGGGCCACTTTATAACTGCTCAGCCAAAGGTAGAAAACTCGATTGTAGTAACCAGCTACGGCTGTGTAAGCCATCTTGTTTCCCTTCGCAATTGAAGCTTTTTTTTTTTCTTCTGGATTTTCTTTCACTTGCAGATACTTTCAAGCTGAAGGTAAAGCCTGGCAAGAATTACCTTCTTCGAATCATCAACGCAGCACTGAATGATGAGCTCTTCTTTAGCATAGCAAAGCACACACTAACCGTTGTTGAAGCTGATGCTGTTTATGTAAAACCTTTTGATACAGAGACAATCCTCATTGCTCCAGGACAGACCACAAATGTTCTACTCAAGACCAAACCTCAGCACCCAAACGCCACATTTTTCATGACTGCTAGACCTTATGTCACCGGCCAAGGAACTTTTGACAATTCTACTGTTGCTGGTATCATGGAATATGAAACGTCACCCAAAACCCATCAATCATGGTTCTCTACCAAACAACTTCCGCTGTTTAAACCAAATTTACCAGCTCTAAATGACACTCAATTTGCCACAAAATTTACTGGCAGACTTCGCAGCTTGGCGGATGCACAGTTCCCTGCAAATGTGCCTCAAAACGTTGACAGGCAAATTTTCTTCACAGTAGGCCTTGGAACAAACCCATGTTCCAAAAATAAAACCTGCCAGGGACCAAACGGAACAATGTTTGCAGCTTCTGTCAATAATGTATCTTTTGTATTGCCAACCACAGCCCTTCTCCAAGCTCATTTTACCGGTCAATCACAGGGTGTTTATGCTCCATATTTTCCAGTAACTCCATTATCTCCATTCAATTACACCGGCAACCCACCAAACAATACAATGGTTAGCAGGGGAACAAAGTTAGTGGTTCTTCCTTTTAACACTAGTGTGGAGCTCATTATGCAGGATACCAGCATCCTCGGTGCAGAAAGTCACCCTCTTCATTTGCATGGATTCAACTTCTTTGTCGTCGGCCAAGGTTTTGGGAACTTCAATCCCAAGAAAGATCCTTCAAAATTCAATCTTGTTGATCCCATCGAAAGAAACACTGTAGGTGTTCCTTCTGGTGGGTGGGTTGCCATAAGGTTCCTGGCCGACAACCCAGGTTGGTATATACACATTATACACCATGCAAGCAATTCAATTCTAAGTAACAAGTCAATGTCATAACTACACAACCTGAGGATATACATTTCCAACAATAATAAAAGCTAAGAAACCAGGATTATTTATATGCGGTTTTTAAGTTAAAAAGGTAGAGTTTGATGTTTATTTTATTGACGAGGTGAGGGTATGGCAGGTGTGTGGTTTATGCACTGCCATCTGGAAGTGCACACAAGCTGGGGATTGAAAATGGCGTGGCTTGTCTTGGATGGAAACCTTCCCAATCAGAAGTTGCTTCCTCCTCCAGCCGATCTTCCCAAGTGTTGATTTCTCCAGAGCTCAAACTTCAAATAAGTTTTCTTATTGCGTATTGTCCCTCCTAATGGCTTTTGTTTTGTAACTCATTTTATATTTTTGTGACGCGTTTTGTTTTGAAGTGGAGAATTGTAGAACATACTGCTGTTAACATAAGTGTGTAAGAGGCTTCAGTAAAAAAATAACAGCAAGATCTTTGATGAGTCCCTATATATTATGAGATTAGATGGAGTTCATTGAAAGTTTAATGTTGGTTTTTACCTCCAATACAAAGACAATAATGAAAAACGTTTATTATCTCAGTTTCGCGTATAAGTTAGGAAAATACAAATGATTCATATTTTATTGTAATAATCTAATAAGAAATGGAGTTGAAATTGATTGACAAAATCACTGGTTCCACGTTTACTCGAGAAAAAATAAAAAGGATTCAAATTGGAAAACCATTCATTTGGAAAATAAGTTGCATCATCATAAAAAACAATTCTAATTTCTGAAGTCAAATAAAACGCATACTTACCGAGAATGTGTAGGCCAATCACGTAAACCTTGTTTATTATTGAGTAAATCATACATCATGCTGTTGTTGTTGCCTAGATTATAAATCCTGAAGCGTTGGAAAAGCTATCGTATAAACACCTGCACTCTGCCTCCAAAGTTCCAATTTTGATAATGTGATACAGAAGTAATTTACGTGGAATGAAAAGTCGAATAAACAGGAAGTAGAAGGTACAAAACTTATAATATGTTTCACATATTCTAAAGCCTAAAGGTATAAAATAGGCAAAAGGCTATTTCACCATTTTACAGACGAATGTCCTGACATGTAAACTGAACGAGTTTACTCTTCCCTGTTTACACACAAAACTAAAGAGCCTACAAGAAGACTAGCCAACAATTGAAACCTAAAAATTTCCTAGCTGAAGGCTCAACTATATGAAAAAGAACATGACACAGATCATGAAACTCGAAAAGATTACTAAATAAAGGGAGAAGTGTCTCGCTTTCTTTTGCAGTTTGTATACTGTAAGGTAATCTGGTCGGATAATGATCATGAGCTAAGCCAAGTTGCGTTCACGCATCAAGGTCTCTATCTTTTCAACGTCTTCCGGGGCATCAACACCATGAGCTTCATGGTTAACTTTGATCACCTGCAACAAGTCGAGGGGGTTAAACATAAGTAGAGCAATTAATATAACTAAATCTATATTGGTAAGCCTTCCAGAAATTTAATTTTGCCTAGCAGATTGTGCAAGTTCAACAATGAAGAATGATGTTTTAAGCAAAAAAACCCGGTTAGTTTAAGTCAATTTTGGGGCAGCTTCATACTTTATTCTGACTAACTTGCAAGTGAGGAGAATCTAACATGTGACAAAGGTTGTGCCATCTTCATGGATTTTCCAGAGAAATCTGGCACCAATGGAGAATTAACTATCTAGTATTTGTGACAGCCACATGATTCACATCATGAGAAAGAGATCTCGTGAATGGTGCTTGTTAAACCTCTAGACCGCAGATTGAAATTCTTAACAATATCTTTCAGATATTAAGGTACAATATTTCACACAATTAAAAAGAAAGGAAACATAAACAGGTACACTTACAGTTCTTAGAATGGTTGAAGACTTGTGGCATCTTTTCAAATTCCAAATAAAACAATCCAGAATTTACAGTAAGGAAAATACTCTAAATAACCATGATAGAACAGGAGAAGGATCTCGACCAACATCCCTGTTTAACCAGGCCTCCCAAGGAGTTGACATATTATCAATAGGGCAAACTGATGGCAACAGGCTTTAGCCATTGTATATCTTCTTTGGACACTTGAACATTGAGAATACCATGCTTTTAAAACTAGAAAAAGTCAGCCAAAAAAAAAGAGGGCAAGGTAAGGTTAATGAACCTTCATTTTGTAACCATTCTCAAGGACTTTAAGCTGTTCCAGATCCTCTTCCAGTTGCAGAGGAGTTGGTGAAAGTTCTGGATAGATCTTCAGAAATTTTGAATCATAGCTCTGTTTGGGCATTACAGACCAGTGTCATACATGTTGAGCATGATAAATATAATGGGTAATGTGCTACGAAAACAACCAAGCAACCATCATAGTCAAGTCAGAAAAAACATGAGAGAGAAGAAAATGCCAATTCTGTACCTGTATTCCAAGATGAAGCAAATATGGAAACTGCGGATTGACTTCTCCTAATCTGTATCCAGTTGGAGACCATGCACCAAATATGTTAAATAAGGCAATTATTGAAGACACAAACTGATAAAGGCAACCCAATATGCAGATACTTGAAACTTACTTGTTATAGGGAATTAGTCCCCTTGAAAAATAAAGAGCATAGCCGCGATTATCCACAACGCATTTCACTCGATTGGGGTCATATGCATCTTCAGGTTTTAACGATGTCACAGCAGTGCTAAACACTGCATCTGGAGTTGCCTGCATTCAGAGAGTTAATTGCAACAACTATTCAAGGTTCCTATCAAGTAAACAATTAATAAATTTTCATCAAAATTTCAAGAATATACTTAGTTCAGAAGAAACCTCTCTGGATAAAGAAAAGCAGGAAAAAATTGATCTAAAGTATTTTTATAACATCCACTCACATCAAATGGTTATATGCTCCAAAAATAAAAACGTCACCTGCAGGGCTTTAACAATTCCATCAATTATCTCAGGATCAAGGAGAGGCTCATCACCCTGAATGTTAACTACAACATCATACTTCTTTCTCAACTTTTGAAGTGCTTCATTGCACCTTTCTGTACCTGTACAATATAGATTATTGTTAGTGTTGGCAAAATTCTATTAGGGCATGAAATAAGCAAGCACATTAACCAAATAATGCACCATTTTGACAAGATTCAGATGTCATTATCACATCAGCACCAAATCCTCGACAACAGTCTGCAATCTTTTCATCATCTGTTGCTACCACTGTATTTCCAATAGTCAGTCAGTCAGAAAAAATTAACAAATAGACACATGCAAGGAAAATGCCAGGACATATGGATTTTAGCTATGATGTTGAAAAGATTGTAACAAAGAAGATGATTGCAGCTCTATTCTTAAGAAAATGAAATGTGGAAGAAATGGAACATCACCCTCCAAAAAATCTAACCAACCAAAGAGAAAACAGAAAAGAAAAGGCGAAGTACATGAATGCAGAAGAACAGAATATTAACACTTTAAAGAATCATGTTCCAAAAGACAAAAAAAATACTTTACAACAACTAAGCAAGATGATTATGTGAATAGATAATAGCAGCTAACAGTTCTTTTGCAATCATCATCTCAAATCCCCACTGGGAGATTTCAGATCTATATCAACATATAATGAAAATACCCTAGCATGCCAAATGAAATGCGGATAACTTCTCCAAATATATATTCCTTGACTGAGTTTCCCAGGAATACATTTTAAATCCTTGTCAAAACTTAAAAAGTTATTTGAGCTCAGATATGTTGACATACCAATATGATCCAGTGAAGTTGCTAGTTTGGCTCTTTCCCAGGTTCTCTGTAGATAAGTAGCTAAAGGCATGAGTAGAGAAGTTGAGAATATGGTAGTCATATCAGATATGTCAAAAGACATAATTGTTAGTCCTTTATCATGCACCCATGAATGCCATCAAGATAGTTACGAAATTGAAGTGCATTTATTTTCCTACGTAAACAGTATGTCAATATAATCTACCAGCATTTCATTACCATCTGATTCCATGTATTTAACATTGTTTACAAATTATAGGCCAGAGAATAGCCTCACTTGAAAGTCGGAATGAAGCATGATCAGAACATATTTGGAAGCAAGCATCCAAATATATGGTGCCAGAAAATTACGCACGTGTAGTTGTATGCAGTGGATCAGCACGCCTCCTAAAGATGAATCCGACCATATCGAAGTGCAAAGACTGTGCACAAGCCCCCTTAATATAATATGAATTCTGTAGATCTATTGTTACAAGTGGGAAAATCTTAACTTCGATCCTTTAAAGGTCCTTGATAGAACATTTCTCTACCAACCATATGCTCAATAAGTACACTATCCTATTAGAAACATTTCCAATTGTTTTGGTGGTCGGAGATGGAATTGTCAGAGCCGATTTACCGTTTTCCTAACAAAATGTTACTCTAGATACAGAAGATGAAAACACGATGCAATAATTTGGGTGCCAACTAGAAATTTCCCGTCTTTCACAGAAACCGAAGAACTCTTAAACAATTCAGAGTTAAGGTCAACGCGCTAACTGACATCAACAGAAACGTGAAGAGAAAGGGCAGGAACAAGCGAAAGAGTAGAGCTTTGGGCGAAAAATAGAAACTTCTAGTAATAGGTACCTGGATCATAGGTTTTCCAAGGATATTAACCAGGGGTTTTCCGGGAAAACGAGAAGAAGCAAAGCGAGCGGGAATTATGCCAACAACACGCGAACGAAACCTTCTGAATCGACCCATATAAGCTCCGGCACCGGCGGCAATGGCTATGGCTGCTCCGGCCACAACGCCGTGCACTATCCATAATTTGGAATTGAAAGAATCCGACGATTCAGAGGCCGAGCAAATTGGCATCTTTCTTAGTGTGCCCACCTTCCAGATGGCCACTGCTGCGAATAGTTTAACAAAGAAACTGGAAGTAAGAAAAACACACTCGACCCTGTGCAAAATGCAAATCGATTGAATCAAGTTCAATAGCTTATCTGTAATAATATGATAGTAAAATATAAATAGTTTATAAATATTAAAATTGAAATTACATTACCTAGTGATTTGATTTTGGAGTAAACTTAGAATTAGTCAGCGCAATGTTATGAATATTGTACCGAGCTCGGTATTAGACTGAGCTCTGAAACAGAACTGTACCGGTATCAGTCGGTACCGGATATCGGGTACCGTTTCGGGATATTTTTTAAATTTATAAAACAGTCCTTAAATTTTTTTAAAATTATAAAATAGTTCATATTGATATATTATACAACTGTACTGTATAACATCAACCATTCTTTCAAAAATTTTAATCATAAATAATAATGACAATTAATATGAAATAACAATATTTTTTTAAATATTTTAAGTATAAATAATAACCACAATTAATATAAATAAAGAAAATTATCATCATATAATTATAAAATTAAAAATAATACAAAGCGTTTAAAATATTACAACAATACAAAAATATTTTATAAATTTATAAAATTGTCCTTGAATTTTTAAAAAAATTATAAAATAGTCTCTTGTCATATTGTAAAGTTGTAAATTATTTAATTTATTTTTTTGTTTATATCTTATTCATTTTAGTTTATATATATCTTTATTTTATTTTAATTATTTCTTTTTATAATAATTATCTATATATAATATATATCAATATATAATAATTATATAAATAAAATAATTAATTGTAAAATAATGAAAATAATTCAAAATTTTGAATTATTAATTATTTGCTACTTTATCAAAATTTTGAATTATTTTTTAGAATTATTGTTTTATCACATTCCATTTCATTTTACATTTAATTAAACATAATCACAATTTCATTTAATATATAAAATTAATTTAATAATTATTAATAAATATAATTAATTTTAAAATATAATTTTAAAATATATAAATTTTGATTAAATAATTTAAAATATATAAAATAAATATTAGTTTATAAATAAATATTATATAAAATATTAAAATAAATTTAAATAAAAAATTTATTAGTAATAAAATTAAAAATAATTTATTTTTAAGTTTTATTTAATTTATAATTATTATTAGTAATAAAAATAGCTATTATTATTTTAAAAACTTTGAAAAAAAAAGGGGGGAAATAAGAGGTGGGAGGGAGAAAGGGAAATTTTTAAAATTTTTAAAAATTTTGTAAAAAGTCTCCTAATTTTTAAAAATTTCCGGTACCGATCGGTACCGCTGAAATTGACCAATATCGACTGATATTTTTTACCGGTATTATTATACCCGTCTTAATACCAATTTTTGGCCGGAACGAAATATACCGACTAATACGATACGAAATTCATAATATTTACGTCCTGAGTCCGAGCAGCTTCTCCCTCGAATCAATACACATTCCCAACGCTTCTCAGAAAACACATCTGCCGCTTACGGGAGTTGACAGGGAGCCAGCCAGCCTCTTGTATCATCTTTTGTCACGTTATCAAGGGTCACAACCTCAAGTATTATAAATTATTATCTTTTCAGGTTCTGTACCCAACAACACTATACATACCAGGTGCTTTTCAATGTATGAATGAGAACCCTGTACAGGTCGTTGTTTGAATCGTAAATAATCACATGAAGGGCTGAATCCATTTCAGACATGGGATTAAGCAGGAAAAAGTTAGGTTGTTTTGAGTTATCTTGCTAAAGATGTCTCAAAATGGCCCAAAGTGCTCGTCTATGCCCCTTGTTGTCTGACTGGAACTTACAAGATTTACTCTTGCTACAGTTCCATGGAGCACCCACGTACAAGTACGGTAACAAATTAGATCTTTGTTGTTTATACAACCTCTTGTCACCATCTTGGAGGGGAATCTTTGGAAAATGCCAAAGGGTACGAGAAGCTCTCGATCAAAACATGACAATCAGCAGAGCTTGCTTGCTCGGTTGAAAGTTGAAACTGACGTATCATCATCCAACCTCAAACTTCGCTTCCTTGAAAATGAGTGCACACTGATTACATACAACAGTTGTTTCTTATACCATTACCAATACCACTTTTTGCTAATATTTCTTTTTCTGCGATTTTTAGTTCGCAGTTAAAAGTAACTTTTTAGCTATATAATTCAAAAATCATAATTAAAGATAATTTTTTTGTTACAAAATTTGAAAATAGTAAGTAACAGCCTATTTGGTTGAGGGTTTTGTAATAGAACGAGATGAAACGTAACACACTTTCATCGTTTAGAATGAAGTTTTATAATAGAATGAGATGGAAGCGGAGAATTTTATGTTATGCTTCATTCCATCTTGAACAATGAAAGTAAGAAATCTCCGATTTGATAAATTTAGGATGGAACATAAACAAATAAATATATATTACTTAATATACCTTTAATAATTTTTCGTAATATCAACTATGACCAAATCATAATATTATATTAAATATAATTAATATATTAATAAAATAGAATACTATTTAATATAATAAATTTTATTAAATAATTAATAATTATATTTTATATTAATAATAATAAATTGTATATAATTAATAATAAAATAAATAAAATTTTTATTAATGAAAAATAGAAAATATATAAAAGAATTATTCTTTAATTGTTTGTATATATTTCTACATAAATAAAATTAAAAATAAATTATTTTTTAAATATAAATCACATAGAATAGAATATAATATAATAAAATAAATATGTTAAATGATTATTAATAATATTTTTATATAATTAATAATAAAATAATAAAATTTTATTATTTTTAAATAAAAATATTTAAAAAATGACTTGTCACAATAGTCATGCACAATCGTGACTTTTTAATTGGACATGATTTTTGTTTTAAAATTATAGCATTAAACCTCTTCCAAAAATCATTTTAATATAAGGGGATATAGCAGTCATTTATTATACATTACATTTCATTTCATTTCATTCATCTTTCAAACAACATTTCACTACATTACATTATGAATCCTTCCATTCATCTCAAACAATTTTTTACTATATTATATTTCATTCCATTACAAACTGTTTCGTTCCATTCTATTACATTACATTTCATTCTATTAATTAAAATCCAACCAAATACGCTCTAAAGGTAAATTTTTTACTACAAAATTTGAAAATCATAGTCTATTGAAGCAATATCTTAAACAATGTTATTTTGTAGCTTTTTTAAGACTGTTATCTTCTTTTAGTGTCTCTAAAATTTTATTTTTTAGTTAATAATTTTTAGCCACGTTTGGCACAGTGAACAAATTTTCGTAGCAAAAAGTTTTTAGCAACGAAATATTTTTGGAAGTTAAATGTCAAATCTATTTCAATTATAAATTATAATTGGTCAAACAGAATTCTATCTCTTAGCAAGAAACCTAATAAATAGAAATTATACATTAAATAGAATTCTAGTCAAAATAGGAATTATAAGAAATTTAATAGTTAACGTCCCCCTGCATCATTCCCGTCACTTGACAAATGACTCATCCTCAAAGAATATATGGATAAAGTTGATGTGTTGTTGAAGCATTTCTCGTGATTATACATTGAGTGGTAAAGTGTCTGAATCAACAAGACCCTTCAGAAAGTTCAGATATTTAGGCAGAAGTTCATTAGATTTATCAGAAATGAACACGTCTAACACATAACTTCAAATTGGATTTGTTATTGTTGTAGTAACTTTCATAGAGATCAGGAGGTGCTTTGGTGGGACAAACAACATAGCCTTGAATTTTGAGATAGGATCTTCTGTTTAATACTCTCTCCTATTCAAAATAAGTGTCGTTTTAGAGAGATGCACACTTATTAAGAAAGTTAGTGAAATGTTTGATATACCTTTATTAATTACATGTTGAATTGCCTTAAAAATGTAATATATATAATTAGGATGTGAGAGAAATTAAAGGGTAATTTTAGAAATAAAATTATAAACATGTATGAAAAATCGTGAATGACACTTATTTTGAATAATTAAAATCCCTCTAAAACGACTTTTATTTTGGATAGGAGGGAGTATTATAATATCTTATTTTGTTATATAAATCTCAGCCATTCATTTATGCGAATTTCGCGTTTATTTATGCAGGATCTACGCGAAACTCACATAAATAAATGGCTGAGATTCATGGGTTAAAATAAGACACCATAAAATTGAACAGAGGATCCGAACTCTTAAACACTACATTACCTTTTACATTGAAATGACTCCAAGCCAGAAGTTTCTCATCACTGAAGTCCTTTGCTAGAGCTTTATAAAAATTTGCGTACTCTCCTTCATGGTTTTTGTCTTAGGTTTCTCCTCCTTCGTCATCCTCCCTCTTCTCAGATTCCTTTCCTTCCTAAGAAATAGTCGTTTCCTTTTCATCACTTGACTTGTCCTCATATATAGGAACCTCTACATCAACCTCTTTGCTAGCCCATAAATATATGGGGAAGTTGTTGAATTTAGAGTATTTCTTTACCAAATCCTGCTCTAAATACTCTCTGGCTTCGTCCTTAAGATGCAGTCTAATCTCAGACCCATGTCCCAATGGTTCATTCCATGTGTCCTCAAATATTACAAATGCTCCATCGACCTTGACTCCCATCCATATTGCTTGTCATCATTATGTTTGCTAATGACTTCAACTTAGTCAGCAATGAGATAAACAGAATAGAACCCAACTCCAAACTGTCTAATGAGGTTAAGGTCTCCACTTATCTGCATTTTCTCCATAAAAGCATAAGTTCTTGACTTCGTTATGGTTCCCAAGTTCTAGATCAAGTCTTCCTTCATCGTACCTATACCTCAGTCATGAATTGAAAGAAGCTCCTTTTCTTTGTCCAATTTGATCTCGATTTTGAGCTTCTTATTGTCACCTTCACCTATAACCTCCTTATCAGTGAGGGAAAGGAATCTAATCTTGTATAATGCATCAAATGCGTTAGATATCAAATCCCTTAGGAAAATGCCCGTGTTGCTACAAAGAGAGTTGATAATAATATCCATAAGTCAAGACACCTCAACTTGGAACTTAAACTTCTCCCCATTACTACGAAGTGATCTCTTCTATACCAACTCGGCTTCTCTCTTTGTGACACCAGAATTAGTTTTTTTTAATACAAGGGAAAGAAAACAAAAGCGACTATCTCGCGAACCCTACAGACATAGGGTTCTACGGTACAAAGCTCCATTCATGTTTCAGTATAGGACTTCCAAAATACTCGTTGGAGGCTCCTGAAGGATATGCAAGCCCGGCTCTGCTGAAGAGGCTAGATTAGCCAATCTATCAGCACATTGATTCCCTTTTCGATGTGTATGCTTAAGCTGCATCTCCCATGCTCGAAGAATCAATCCTCAGATACCTGTCACCAAAAAAGAATTATCAGTCATATCGCTCATGAATGAGGATAGGATATTACGAACTTCTAACGAGTCCACTTCGACTAGCACACTTCGATAACCCCATTCCCACGCCAGTATGAGTCCTGAATGCACACCCAATAGTTCGACAATTAGAGGATTGCTTACTCCTATATTCTTTAAGAAGCTTACACACCAGTGCCCCTAGCAAGTCCTAATAACGCCACCTTCTGATGCAATATTGCCTCCCATTTTCACCGCACCATCCATATTAAGCTTGACCCACCCCTCTCTAGGTTTGTTCTAGCCTACTAAAGTACCCAAAGGTAGACCTTGTATTAAGACCCAGTTTTTGATCTCACTAGCCTGTATGATCCAATTAGTATAATCTATGACAATTTTAGTGTCGTCTATTGGCCAAACAAAACCCGGCTCAAATATGTTGTTATTTATCAAAAAAGAAACCAATCAAATTATGCCATGAAAAAGGTCACATTAAATGCACCCTCTCATTATTCTCGGATGAGTGTGTTTAAAGGAAAGGATGAAATTGTTTAGGCTTTTGTAAACTCATCCGAAAACACACAACACAAACTCTCTATTTAAACCATCGAATTTTGCTCCTTTTCTCATCTTTCTTTGTAACTTCAAGCTACTCTCTTAATCCATCAAAGCTAGAAGATGAGTTTGGTACATACTTGAGAAGGAAAGGAGGTTGGTATTTTGGTGTGGAAGTTAGAAGTGGTTATTGAAGCTTTGAAGGAGGTTTTGTCTTAGGTATGTATTCATTTAAGATTTGATCTTTAAATGGTTTTTCATATGGAATTAAATGCCATGATAGTGAGGAGTGATTAATAAAAGGGTTTAAAGCATGTATTAGGTTTATGTAGGCATTAAAGTGATGATTATTATGATTTGAAGAAATGGGTATGAGGCTAGGTGAAGATGTATTGAAATTAATGATATGGTTTGATTTTGAATTGAATATGGATAATTATTTGAGTATTTGAATTGAGGAATTTAGTGCTGCCAATTTTTCAGTATTAGCCCTAGTATATGTATGACTGTAGTAATATTTAATTTGTATTTATTT
>JANJEY010000007.1:57181240-57215263 GCA_024703695.1 Erythroxylum cataractarum
TCTCAAGAAGAAATTTAGAATATAATGTCTTATAGAGGGAGATAGGAACTTAAAATTCTTCTTCTATTGTATTTAAGGTATAAGAAACATAAATAGAATTATCTCTCTTAAAGACTCAGAGGGGGAAAGTCGTAAATGATCAGTAGCAGATTAAATGATTAATTCATTAGAATTTAAAAAACTGTTAGGGACAAGAAGAAGAGTAGAAAACATCTCTCTTGACATTCCCAATGTCTAGGAAAGTGCAATGGAATCACGTCTTCATAATGATCTTATTAAAGAAGAAACTCTAGATGAAATAAAAGCGATTATATTCTCATTCCACCCTAAAAAAGAACACGGTCCTAATGGCTTTAATGCCAAAATCTTTAAAGACTTATGGAAAACTATTAAACCAAAGATCATTGATGCAATGTTGGAATATTTTCACGTAGGGAAGATACTTACTAAGCTAAACAAGACGTATCTTTTCTTGATTCTAAAGCTCTATAATCCCCCATCATTGATTGAATATAGGCCAATATCTTATTGTAATGTTTACAAGGTGATTTCAAAGATTTTGACCAATAGGCTAAATGAAACCCTTGGAAATATTATTAATATAGGACATAGATATTACATATAGGGAAAATCCATTCATGACAACATCTTTATAGCTTACGGGATTTTTAGAGGATACAACTCCAACATTTCTTATAATAACATGCTTTACCAATTGATTTAACTAAGGTTTTTGATTCTGTGAGCTGGGACTTCATCAAATCTTCACTAACAACTCTAGGATATCCAAGTAAGTTTTGAATTGGATTATAACCTATATAAACTTAGTGTCTTATGTTGTTGTAGTGAATGGAGAGGCTAGGAAAAATTCCAAAACTATAAAGGGAGTTAGGTAGTGTGACCCTAGCTATTTGCAATCTTTAGGAAGGTGCTTTTAAGGATCATAACACTTCAAATTAGCAAAAACCCCTCCTTTAGGTAACATCATTAATGTGGCAAACTTAAGCTCTCAGAACTCCTATTTGTTGATGATATTTTTATGATATATGGAGCTTATCAAACTTCTTTTACAACCTTAATGGATTTGTAGATACTTTTAGAAACTTTGTTGGCCTCAGTTTTAATACAAACAAGAGCTCTTACACCTTCTCAATTGAATTCCACCAAGCTTAATTACTAACTCGATGGGATAGAGAATCGTAAAGCCTTATGTTAAAGTAGGCTTAGTGCAACATCATAAGGAGATTGTAGGTTTGGTGCAACAAAGCCTTATGTAGCACTACCCGTGACAGAAATCATATCCTGTCATTATCAAACAAATTGTACTTATGTAGGTCGAATCAGACAAAGATTTCTTCATAAAAGTTGTACCTTATTCTTATAGGTTTTAATTGAAATAAACTTTATAATTTTTGTATATTGGAATTGAGAGATATAGGTTGTACAACTTAAAATTTCAAATGTACTCAATTCGTGGTATTTTGAGCATAACTCATAGAATAATGAACCAAATTGTATGATCTTGGTGGCATTAAAAACTTAAAGCACATGGAACAATTGTCTAGAAGAAAGTGTTACAGAAATACACCATTTTTCTTGTCATAATGATCATGTAAAGTAGACCCGAAAGTCTATGTTGATAAGAAAATTGAAATAGTTAATGAGTGTATGAATTTTGACACATTTAGAGTACAATTGATCTTTGCATCGGCTTATTACAGAAGTATACTCGGGCATATGTCATTGAACATGCATGTTACATGATACATTTATAAAAATGCATATTTAGTTACATGAACAATGTGGTAACACGAAATTGTATTTGATTGCATATAGAAGAGCAAGTAGAGTGACCGCTTCTAGATATTGTTAGAACTTCAATGCAATAAGAAAAAAGGGAGCAACTATGAGTAACCTAAGATTATCTCACCTTGAATTGTTTTGTTTATTTCTGAATTGAATTTGATATTGATGAATGTGTACTGAATTTCAGACATGAAATATTCGAGGAGTTTTGATGCATGATTAAAACATTGGAAGTGCTACTTGAATGTGAATGAGATTGGCTACATAGTTCTCAACTTGAAAGTTCATGCCGGATCTAGTCCGATAATTATTGTGAACAAGAGCATGAATGTAAATGTAATTGATCAAATGTGATGACTGAAATTGTGGCATGCATTTCATTTCAATCATGTAATATAAAGGTAGTTGTGACTAATATCGCTAGTGAAAAAAGAACTTAAAGCTTAGACGTTCGTGATTAAAGCCTAAGGCTCAATGTGTACAAAGAGTCCTGTATCCTTAACAGATAAGGGACAGTATGAAAGAGCCCGATATCCATAACGGATACAGGACAGTGAAAAAGACACACAATCATAATGATGAAATAAATGAAATCGAGTTTCATAACGTTGTATACACATATGATCTAAATAAATTGAATGATTGCAATATTTGAGAACTTTGTGTATGAAATACGTGATAATTTGTCAATGTGTATGTTCTGCAAAAACGTGATCAGGGGTTATGTGATATTACTTTATAAAAATCAAGTTAATGTGAGTTACATGATAACATGATTTGTTGTTTGTGTATGACAAAAGTGAAATGGTTACTCTACTGAGTTTACAAAACTCACCAAAATTCGTTGATAATTTCAGGTTCGAGAGAAAGATGACCTAGCTTCTAAGACTGCATAAAAGTGATTTTGTATAACTTGTGGAGATCAGATATGGCTCAAAGGTCAGTCTGCTGGGACTGAAGGAATAGTTTGTGTTATCTTTTGTGATTCCTCATTTACGTAGCATACTGTGTAGACTAAGCTGTTGATGCTCATAGGATGATGTTATGCAAACATGAATGTTGAACATAATGCTACAATGTAACTTATGGTTTATGATATAAAATGAGGAAATTTTAGCTTTTAGAATAATGTGTAATTTATGACTTAGCTTACGATGCCATGTTATAAAGTGAAGGTGAAATAGCCAATACACCATTTCTGGCGGGTATATGCACGTGTATCTAAAGGGTGCACGTGCATATGTCAAATGGGAGTGGCGCGTTACACTCTGTCTTTTATTCTTTTGACTTTGTGTTCTTCTTCTATCTTTTGCTCCAACGAATTCCTCTTCTATCATCGCCATACCTCTTTGTTGTTTTCCTCTTTTATGTTCGTGTTTTGGTTACGAGTTTTTGTCTTTTTGTTGCTCCTCTTCTATCTTTGTATTTGTGAAGGATTTTCGGGTGGATGATAATGAAACCGTAATCCAAGAGGCTAAGAGTCTCAATGCCATCAGAACTGCTTTGGAGAATCTTGAGGACCAGTTAAAGTTTTTTGCATACAAGTGAGCTTTTTCTTTGTCTTTATCTTCTTCATTCAATTGAGTTTTTCTAAGACATGTTATATTTGGTTTTGATTGTTGGTGAGAGATTTGATAAAATGATTACAACAATACTTGGAAGAAATTTGAATTATTGTGGTCAGACATATTTTAGGTATTGAATTACTGGTTTAATATAAAATGGAGGTTTTTGTACTATGTTATGACTTTAGAGTTCTTAGTTATTTGCAAATTTTGGTTATCATGTGATTGTTCCCTGGAAACTAGGGTTTCTCTCTTTCTGTAGATAGTGAATTACAAGTCAAAAGCTTTTTGTGCTTGGTCATAGAAATTAGTATCTTAGTCACTCAAATGGATGCGTAGAGAATATATTCATTGTCAAAAGAATATCCAAATTTGTCCTCTTTAGCCAACATCCAAATAGGTAGAGAAGTCCTAAACCATTTACATCTTTCAAGTTGTTTTATCTTTTCAAGTCATTAAGAATTTTCATGGGAGGCTTAGGTCTTGTCTTGGAGACTTTCTTTTTACTTTGTAGAAAAAATGAGCATTTTATCCACTTAAATTGAACTTGTTTCTAATTGATTTAGTTATCAAAAAAGAAATCTCCATAGGTTTTCTTTTGTGCACATTTGTCAGTTTAGTGTTGAAGCTTATTAATAGTAAACTATGAAGGTAAGCATAAAGACTTAGGAGAAAATGTTGCTTTTTTTTACCTTACTCTTTTGTGTGCACCATTATTTGGGAAGATTGCTTATCCTGGGAAGTTTGCATAGCACCTCAATTGGTTACTTAGGTGCTTAATCGATACATTTAAGTGCAAACTATATTTTGTATTTGTTGTTGGTCTTTTGCTCTAATGTAAGAAATGATTTTGATAATTTCGTATTTGATGATTTTGAAATCAATCAGTTTCAAGTGAAATTACTGAAAGAAGAAGAATGTGTAAGTAATTTATTAACTTCATAATCTTCTTTGGTAGTTTAGTACCTAAGATTTGGAAAGATAGGAAGATCAGTGTAGCCAATTTCATGTATTTCATTTCAAGTACTAAGTAAAAGTCACAACACTTAGGCATTCATCAATATTTAATTTTTATTCAACTCCTCCTCATCACTCTAAGTATTTGATTTTAAGACTTAAGTTAAACAATAAACTCTTAGGCATTCAACCACATATTTCATTTTATTACTTCAACATTCTTTTTAAAATCACTCGTTATCGCTTTAATCAAAATCAAATACTTCATGTATCAATACTCCCGATATTTTTAGTTAATTTTAAGTAATCTTTTTGGATGATTACAAGTTCATGGACATGGATAATACTCTTTACTCGTTTGGTTTATGCTCTAATATTTTTATAATATGAGCGATTTTTTTTCAATATATCAGACATATTCTAATTTGTCAGGTGATTTCTTTATTTATTGTTTTATCTATAAGAATTGCTTAAGTTAATGATATTTATATAATTCTACTTTATATATTCGACATTTTGAATTAATAATATTTTTCTACAAATTAATTTTATAATAATAAACAAATAGTATACAATAAAAATGTCTATATATTATATAGCAAACATTTTATTCATTATCATGGAATAAAAATGTAACAAATACGTCGTGACATTATTAAAAATGTTACGAATAATATTTTGCTATGTTATAAAAAAACATAGTAAATAACATTTGACTGCGTTATAAAAACTACAGCTAATGCTATATAGCTACGAAGAGAGAAACGTAGCAAAAAATTATTGGCTATATTTTATTTTCGTTGTCAATATTATTGGCTACATTTTATTTTCGTTATCAATCATTTGGTTTGGCTCCAAATTTTTTCCGCCAATATTCAATTTTAAGCTATTTTTTGTAATGCATTTCGTAGCTAATATTTTTTCTCTACGATTTTTGAAAACGTCGCTTGTAATTTTTAGCTACGGAGAATAGGTGACACTTTATGCAACGAAACAAAAACATCACAAATAACAACAAGCTATGTTTTTGTAGCCAATTGTCTACTTTGTTGTAGTGTTATTTGATAATGGACTCATCAAGTCCCCGTTACAATGCAAAACTATGACATAATCTAGTTCTTCTTGGTACTTGGATCGTATAAACATATAGAGGGAGGTTTTGGGGTTACTAGAGAATTTTTTTGTTACCAACATCGACGGAGATTAGCTGCATAGCATACAAAACTTGAGTTCTATTTCAAGGTTCAGTAAATTTGAAGTTATCAGGGTACAGATGAACTTGATTGTAACCCAGATCATGGTTCAAACAAAATCATTGGAAAGAGTAACAGAGGCTTACAACTTTGGTGGGGAGAAGTTTATAAACTAGCTTACGTATTGCTTCTCAAGAAGGCTTGCACAAAATGCCAAGTCAAAGCGCTCTTCTGGAGGATCTCCGATGAAATCAAAAACTGCATCTGCGTTTAGGAAGTCCTCTTCAGCTGTGTAACTGTAGCCAAATAATCCAGTGCGTAACTTGGTCAGTCCAAGGGTCCGAGATTATGTCTTACCTGATAACTTACTTCACAAATAAAGCTCTTTGGAACCGGATTTGCTTCTTATTTGAAAGTTCAGAGAAGTATTTCTAAGCTTTTCAGGTGGGGGTAATGTCTCCAAGGAAATTAAGGGCAGGGGGTCAAACAATCTGCTGGTAAGAGTAACTTACCCGCTCTTTGTTATGATACACTTCATTCCAGCAGCTTTGGCAGCTGCAAGACCAATAGCACTATCCTCTATCACCACACAACTGCAGAGATGAGAAACATTTAACTTTAATCTTGAAAAAGGCAACTACTTACTTGTACAGTAAATGCCAATTATAGAGAAAGCTAAGAACGTAGCATTTGAGTTGTTATCAAACTGAAGCACACAAAATCACGAAAAACACGCATCAATAACTCCGTTCTGCATCGTATCTTATCTATGTTAAGCATATAATGCTAGCAGAAAGTTGTTATTACAATTTACAAAGTACAACGGTGTATAGCACATGATGAGTACCTTGAAGGATCCACACCTAGTGTGCTGGCTGCTAATGTGTAGATGGCCTGTTTAAAACAAATAACAGGCTATTATATATGAAAATGAATAATGAGGAAGAGTAACAGAAATTTTCATTCAGCTTTTTGCCACTAAAGAAGAACAGTTTCTTCTTTTAGCAGCTGGACTTGTCTGATTTCAAGTGTGATGGCATACCAATTTCAAATTTTCACTTGGAAATAATTGACGATAATCTATGTACAAGTGGCAAGTAGTGTGTGAGAACACAGAACTGGAGGCAGATATTTTGCATATTTTCAGATATCTCAATAGAAAACCAAGAGGTGATGCAGACTATACTGGGTCAGGCTTTTTCCGAGGCACCACATCTCCTGCAAAGATCTTGATCTTTTCTGCTCGTTCAGGTCCTAGCAAAAATGAAACTATGGCAGACACCTGAAATCAATTGATATAGTTTGGCTACCACAATGAGAAGTGAATCAAAGAATCTGATCTGTAATCTCCAATATTATCAATGAACAAAGCCATAAACACAAGATTGTGGAAACTTGGTTATATAAGAAATTTGAACATTTTAAAAAGGCTAATGCAAGAACAATATGCTTGGATCAAATTCGGTGATCAGTCTTTTCATTAATGTTTGTCAATAAGAGATGTGAAGTACCAAAGACGATATACGAAAGCAAATGTGATGTACCAAAGACGATATACGAAAGCAAACATGCAAATTTAATACCAAAGAGAAAACGTGCAAATTTGATAACCATCTGTTAGTATTGATCGCAAAACTGAAGAAATTGTTCTGGATATAATAGTCGTGGAACCTGGTTATGCCTACCGCCTTCTCATTGGATGTGCTGCAGACAGCAACTGGGACACCTTTTCCCAATGCTTGATCAATAAGCCTGTATAAATTGGTAAGCCATATTACTCTTTTTACCTCATTTATATTTGCAGAACATGCAAGTGCTAAAAGGAAACCAAAACAATGTCTCTCCATATTATTACTCATTGACATGGGAGGGGAAACATAATGAGCTCAGGATTGCAAGTGGGAAACTAAAATGAGATATTATCTGCAATTTGAAATCTGCTTGACTATGAAGTCCACAAATAAAGTTTATACCGAGAACCATACAAAGCGAGGTAACAGGTATCACTGGCAAGGGACTGTTATTACTTGATTAACTGATTAGTCAGGACGAAAATTTTAATGAGTGATCAACCAGTGTGTTGGCTGAAGAGATGCAACCAAAGGAAGCTTGAATAATTAACCACAGGAATGAATGACAAGGAGTTCAAAATATGAACATATGATGCAAAAGACAGACTTGGCAACTCCAGGCCGAAGAGGTAGCAATTTCTTCTCTATAAGGTCCATAAACAACTCAGTCTTTCTTTTATGAAGTGAAACAATGAATTCCTTTCTTTCTTCTTCACCCTTTGGAGCCTTTTCAGGCCAACTGGTACGGTTAAAGTAGGCCGTCATCCTGCAAATAACAGAAATAACCCAATTCAAATATTACACCTTTATACGTTACCTAGTGCTCCAAAGCACACATTCGCCTACTGTAGTTGCAGACAATTCGTTAGACTTGTTGGAAAAATAATAGTCTGACAAATACTTAAGTACTATTGAGATAGAATTTTATACTTACCTCTTGCAATGAGACATTATATGACTATTTATAGAATTAAAGTCACTTGATGTTAGAATACAATGAAGGAAACACCTCCAATAAACATAATATAATTTGCATAACATTAAAAATTGACCAGTTTTGTCTTTATTTCATGGTAATTCTCTTTAGCTGACTCCAAATGACTCAAAGTTAGATTCATTTGAATCTAGAAACATATAACTGTAAAACAACTCTTAAATCACCTAATTCAATTAAACTTGGACCATTCAACTATTCCATCAAATTTGCTTAAGAGTTCCAAAAGTCAAATTTATTTCCATAAGATTGATCACTGATACAATATGAAACAGCTACACAGTGACCGATCAGAAAGATTTACCTTTCTTTCCCACCTCCAATTTTGAGCAAGTCGCCATACAAATCCACATCCCAAGTAACACCTAATTCTTTCTGTTCAATCAATCAAATATGATATCAACACAGGAATCATAAACCGAATCATCAAGTTATTTTCACAAATTAGGGTATGGATATATTGGGACTATATCAAAACCCGCCCCAACTATACAAATATTCAACAAGTTTATTCAATAGCAGCACTTTAACGAAGTAGCTACAAGATCCATAACAAAAAAACATTACCACCATCAACAGACAGCAAAAAGTAATCAAGGCAACGAGCATTGCACAATACGTACTTCGTTAAAAGTATCATTGAAGGAGACCCTGTGCCCATCTTTCTCAGTATCAACAAGCACACCATCACAGTCGAACAATAGAGCAGCAGGTAGAAGAGAAGTCATGCAAATGACCCTGCTAGAAAAAACTCTTCTCTTGCTCATTGCCTTGGTAATCGCTGTAGTTCCAGGAACACATATCTTGGCACCCAACAGTGAAGAACATAAATTGTTCCTTTCATGGCGTCTAGAAAAGGGACTCTTCGTTTCAGAGAGCCGGGTTGTTGTTGAAGAAGAAGAAGAGGAAGAGGAAGAAGAGGAAGAGAAAGGTGTAGCTAAGGAAAGAGAAATGGTCGTTGAAGCCATGGCTAGAAAGCTCTACTCTTTCCTTCACAAAGCACAGATTTTTATGGTCTTTTTAACGGTCTTTTGGCCACCTAGAGTTATCCAACATTTCCATTAGCGCCACAAGTGCTTCCTTTGTGCGTATTGCGTTATCGGATATCGAATGCTCAATTGGGTTGGGTTTGTGTTAGGATTTTGGGTTTGGTTTTGAGTATAAAATTGTAAAAGCCCAAATGAAATTAAATTCTCTAATTTTCAGTGGAAGGGTACAACGAAGGTACGAGGCATTGATTTCTTCTATGGAAGGACACTGAGCGAGTTCGGACTTCGGAGTTAGGGTGTATAACGATGAAACGATTTTTCAAGCCGATAGAGAAGGATGGATCTGCGAAGAAGCCATCATTCTCATCCGGTGAAGCAGATGGTGAAAAGAAAGAGAAAGTTGTGTCTGAGTTGGAGGAGAACGGTGAGCCGAAGAAAGAACCTTTGAAGTTCGTCACTTGGAATGCTAATAGTTTGCTTCTTCGTGCCAAGAACAACTGGAATGAGTTCTCCAAGTTTGTTTCTGGGCTTGATCCTGATGTCATTGCATTGCAGGTGATTGATCTCTTTGTCTCTCATGAAGTTTATAAGTTGCCCTTTATCTTATGAAGAATCTATTATGGAGGAAAATCTTCAGCTCAATCGAGCTTTTGGCGATATAGTTTTGGTACTTGATGGGTCGTCAAAGATGCATTCTTTATTTTTGGTAACATCAAAGTTGCATTCTTATGTGTGAATGGAATTGAATGCGCCGGTTATTTGATCATGAAGGCGTGTATTGGACCTAGAGCTAGCTCCGATTGTATATTGGGATAGTAAGATGGTGCCTTTTGTGTCTTATGTTTGTTGTGCCACTTTCTTCATTGTTTTCGTCCCATGTTATATTTGGGACAGTGTGTGTTTTTTGCATGAGAATGGAGATTAATCCGTCCTATGTTTCTGTCAACAAGTAATCTGAATTTAGTGTATCCTGGTTGGTATGTAAGCAAGAAACTAGCTAACTGTGGCAGAAATGGTAGGAAGTAAGGATGCCTGCTGCTGGCTCAAAGGGCGCACCTAAAAACCCAGGAGAGATAAAAGATGACACAAGTTCTTCCCGTGAAGAAAAACAGGTATAACTTACTCGTACGATGAAATTTGAATTTCATTCACAAAATATCATGTGAACTTGTACCTAATTATGATTTCTGACACAGTTTGGTCTTCCATTTTACCTTCGAAACATTGCATGCTTGACTGGATCTTGTTCTGACAACAAAGATTATTTTCGTAAGGAATGAGTCTTCTATACTTGATACGTTTTCTTACTGGCAAAGTTGGCCCCTTAAGGCATTTGATTTTGAAGAATAGTGTTATTGCTATAAAATTAAGGAAATATAAATGCTTATCTAATTCAAATTTGATTTGAATTTAGTTGGATTCTTCATCTTCTTAGGTATTTGAGTTTGGTTCTAAGCTCAATATGATTCTTTCCCATCAAAACCTTCTATCTCTAGATGTTTTCATCGTTAAGTTTTTTGCAATGACTGTTCCGACTGAGCTAAAAAGTCATGTTATTGACCTATTTTTCACTGTGACTAAATCTTCTATTTCTCCATTTTTGACAAAGGGTTTGAAAGTTGTTCATCCCGTGTTATTTTGTTTATTGTTTGTATGTTATTTTATTCTATTTTTCTTTTATTTCATAATATACTTTATTGATTATCATTGTAATTGATGCTGGCTCTTCTTATATGTTTTGCAAATGAGTGATATTTCAACCTTATCTGCGGTGAACCTTATCATGGGTTAACTAATGCAGGGCTCAACTAGCTTGCTACTTGATTGATAAAGATTTGTCTAAAGTATTTCTTCCTACTTCTATCCATAAACAGTAAAAATTTCTTCCTACATTTAAATTACTGTTATAGTTCCTACATTTAAATTACTGTTATAGTTGCCATTATAAGAAACAGTCTAGAGATGAATTTGCTGATATTAACATAATTCTTCTTTAGCAAATGCATTCAATTGTTATTTAATCTGCTACCTGTGAAGAAGAATGCATATTTTAATACGTAGAAGCTCAAGCTTTTGTTATTTTCTTTTGTTTTTGTGTTGGACCGTGCAGATATTGATGCGTGCTCTTTCAACTGCACCATTTGCAAATTATCGAACTTGGTGGTCCCTTGCAGATTCCAAGTATGCAGGGACCGCACTCTTTGTGAAGAAGTGTTTTCAACCAATAAAGGTCACTTTTTCTCTCGATAAAACTGGTAGGTTGTCAGTAATCCTTTCCTGTGTGATTGTAATTCAAGATGTTTCCCTCATATGGGTGCATTACTTGTTCAGCAGTCACATCCCATCTTGACTACCATATTTACATTTTCTATCCTCTGACTCAAAATCTGCCCCATAAATTGGAACACATTTTGGGAATTAGCTATTCTAACTAATATGGATAAATTTTCATAAGCAAACTTTGACCAACTTTACATCTAAGTTGATGAAGCACACTAGGTGCTTATATGTTTATTCCTCCCTATTGTCATCCCCTGCTATGGAGATTGCAATTGTATTGAGATAACATAGGAATATGAAAAAAGAAGAGATTTGCAGACAAAATAGTTCATTCAATTGCTGGATGACTTTGCTAACTGAGAGATTTGGCTGTATGGATGATTTGGTTGATTCCAAGTGGCTTGTGAGTCGCTTGATGCACTAGCAGCCTTTTTGTCTTCATCTGAGATCCTAATAGTGGATAAATTGACTTGTTTTCTTTGAAAAAAACCTTAAATTTTAGCCAAAGGAATTAAAACTTAAATAGGCATACATTAGAAATCAAGATATGTATGCTTTCTTTAACTTACTTTTTTGTGTCTCGCTGATTTTATGTGTATGCCTGCATTTGGATATGTATAGCTTGGTTTCGTTTTCTCTGTTCTGCAGAGTTCTATTTGGTGGCAGCGGCTTATTCACGTCCTTTTATTGCTAGCTTCCAAACATGAACCAGATGGTCGTGTAATTTTAGCTGAATTTGAGACATTTCGATTGTTAAATACATATGCACCAAACAATGGTTGGAAAGAGGAGGAAAATTCATTCCAAAGAAGAAGAAAGTGGGATAAAAGGATGCTTGAATTTGTTGTCCAGCCATCAGAGAAGCCTCTTATTTGGTGCGGCGATCTAAATGTTAGGTCAGTATTCCTTTGGGTGAGAGGAGAGAATGTAATATCTATTCTTCCAAATCTAATGCTTGTTACATATTTGTTGAAGTTAAGAATCTGATTACTAATTGTTTGACCCAGTGTCCTCAGTAGCATATTGTTGACTCATTCTTTGTATGTTAACATAATATAGTAGATTAAATTGGGGTCATGTTTCAAAACCCCTTAACTTTACAGTTTCTCTACTTGGGCAAAAAACTTTTGCACAATTAAATGTTCTTGGCAATTATAGTATATATGACCTTCAAGATGCATCATTTTTGTAATATGCAGCCATGAAGAAATTGATGTAAGTCATCCAGAATTTTTCAGTGCAGCTAAGCTCAATGGTTATGTTCCTCCAAATAAAGAGGTAATTTTCATGTCTGGACGTGATTATGGCCTTCTTTATATACATATGTTTCATGACATGGATGATTTGAGTGCCTTATATTATGGAAAAATTATTAGCACGAGAGAGTGAGCTGATCCAATGAGAATGGTTGTTTCCTGCTTGGTGTTTGAAATAATTTAATGAGACCTCCTTGTGTGATGGTACAGAATCAAACTTTAATGTTTGGAAAGGGCTACAGAAGAATTGGGGACCTAGGTAGTCTAAGAATTGATGTACTGAGTTCAGACTCTTCAGTTTTAGCAATGAAATGCTTGTTATGCTTTTGCGGGTGGTTATTACTTCTCCAACGTTTTCTATGATGCATGTGTTGTGGGTTCAAATCTGTACCTTTTACCCAATGATCACTGACAAAGGAAGCATTTGCTTGATGTTAACATTCAGGACTGTGGACAGCCAGGTTTCACGTTGGGTGAGAGGAAACGCTTTGGTGCCATACTAAGAGAGTGCGTGATTGTTTTATTAACTTTGTATCTCTGATTTCAGTTTTCATCCGGGCTTCTGAAAACGGTTTGTTAAGCTTCCCCAAGACTTAAAGCCATCATGACAGCTTTTACTGACAAATATTTTATAAAATCATGTTTTAGGGGTAAGCTGATAGATGCATATAGGCATTTACACACGGAGAAGGATATGGAACGAGGCTTCTCATGGTCCGGTCACCCCATTGGAAAGTAAGGAACTGGCAAATATGGCTCAGCTTATATAAAAAACGTTGGCATAAATAGATCAAAAGGAACATGACTTTGGACATTTAGGATGATGAACTATACCCTTGATAGTTGATATGGCACCAGTTAACATATTTAAGGAGCTACTTTGTCATATTCCATACCCATTAAGTTATGTCTTGATGATTGGCTTTTGATTCAGGTATCGAGGGAAACGAATGCGTATCGACTATTTCATAGTTTCAGAGAAATTCAAGGAGAGGATCGTTGTATGCGAGATGCATGGCCGAGGGATTGAATTGGATGGTAATACTAACGTATACCATTTCCTGATACCAGTGGTTCTGTCTGTTAGTATTGCAAGTTCAGATTTTCTTTTTCTTTCATTAGAAATCTGTCGTTCCTTAGCTTTTAACCCATCCTATTTTTCTCTCTGTGTCAACTTCCAGCAGAACTGCACAGGTTTTCTTACTAATCTTGTACTGTATGTAACAGGTTTCTATGGAAGTGACCATTGTCCTGTTTTCCTGGAACTCTCACCATCCTTTCCTGGTTCTAACCAAAGCTAATTCTCTGTCATAACTACAAACGAATGCCTAGTCTGTAAATGTATTATTCAGTTACACTCATTTTGTGAAGATTCCAGCTAGAACTTTATTATAGCTAATGAATGGAACTTTCTGCCTTGAGATTCCTTATTTTGCTAATGGGAGAAACATAATGTGTGTAGTCTTATTTGACCATGTTTGATATTTGTCAGGGCTGACAAATTGACTTGTCCTGAATCAACGGGCAAAAGCCCAAGTTTACCGGCTTTGGGCCCGGTTCAGGAGGGTTAGGCCCAAATTCCAATTCGGCCACTTCATTTTGACCAAAAGCCTCATTTTAATCTTCTTACTTCAATATTTTATCATTAATTTTTTTTTCATTATGCAAATAAAAGGTTAATATTTGCATTTTACATTAGATTTTTGTAATTCTTAAAGGTAGATTGTTATGATAATTAACATTCATATGCAAGTTTATATTGAGTATTAGTTTATACATATTAAATAGATATTTGGAAGCGGTCTGTTTACTAGTTAAGGATGAAACCGTACATTACTAGACCTTCTCAGACTTCACGTGCCAACAAGATTTTTACTAAATTGTCGTTGTTGTACATATTAAATAGATAAATGTAATAATAAATATGAATCATATGTAGGCAACAGAATTTTATATAAGAAATAAATAAATACTACAAATTTAAGTACGAATTAGGATTAATCAAAAGGACTTAAAAAATAATACTCTACAATATTAAAGTTTTTAAATATTTTATTTTCAGTTTTAAGTTTGACAATTTAGTTCAGGATTAATTTAAAATTAAAGGTTAGGTTTCAAATTAGGTTGAAACTTAAATTGGATTTAAAAAATGATATTTTATTTAAAATCCAATTGAGTTTTGGAAGTTAGTCAAACTTAGTTTGATGTTAACCTGATTAGTATAAATGATAATTGCTATTATTATAAGTTTTGACTTAATGTATGTATAGTTTAATACAGTGCTTTCTTAAAAAAAAAAGTTTAATACAGTGCATTTTTTATTTCTACTTTTTAATGGACCAATCCATATGGACTTCTTTGCATGAAAGATAAGGGGGCATTTTTGATTTGGTCCTTTTGGTGGTTGTAGTTGGGATGGAACTTAACCATTTAATGAAATTGGAATCTCCAAGTTTATATATCAATAATAATTAATGATAAAAAAAACTTAACTGATTTGACTGATTCAACCTTAAAAATTTTAAAAATTTTAACTTTTTGTTCATACAGATCAATTTATTAAATAAATTTTTATTTAATAATTATTTTTTCAATTAAAATTCAAAAATTTTAATAGGTATTAGTTATATTTCAAATTATTTAATTTTATTCAATCTTTAATTGATTTTTTGAAAGTCTAATATCAATTGAACCTTTTAAACTTCTTATCTTTTAGGTTTAATTTCTGATCCGATTTTTAAAACAATGATAATAATGCTCAAGGATGTCAATTGACTAGCCCAGGCCGGGCCTTGGTTGGATGGTCCGCAGCCTAGCCTATCTTTATTAAAAATAAAATGGCATTGTTTTTGTTGTTCTGGTTGGTCCTGATTAACTCAGGTCAAAATCGGGTCAGATTGAATCAAAATTGACATTCCTAATAACCCTAGCCTTGCTTGTTAATAAAAAACAAACAAATAAATAATTTAATCATCATAATTAATTACTAATTGTAGTTAGATGAGCATTCTTTTATTTTCACATCTATATGTGGATCTACCGGAAGTAATCTCTTTATTATGTAGGAGTAAGGTTACGTACTATCAGACCTCTCAAGACACAACTTCAGTGTATGATTTTAGATTAGGTGTGATAATGATTATGATGAGATGAACAATTTTTTAATGAAATAAAGGAAAAACTGATATTTCAAGATGAAGAAGAAATGAAAATTTTATGCCTGTTTTTTAATTTTTCTGAAAGATGAAGTTATAAATTGTACATAATTGTGAAAATGTTCCTTCACCTTATCTAAGAAATAAACAACAAAAACAAAATACTACGCAAGTCGGATCCACCAAGGCCTTAAATTTGATAAGGAGATCACTCGAATTTGGATACGACAAGGACCGAATAATTTTAATCTAAAGGTCCTTCTTTTTAAAACTAAACAAATGACAACCCACTGTTTTCTCTAATAATTGCCTTATAAAGCAAAAACCTTGTATTTTGTTGTTTTGAAAGATACACTATTCCTCCCTTTCCTTTCATATCAATCTCATTTTACTTGCTAAATTTGTATATTTATTAATTAAAGAGAATTGAAATGTCTTAAATAGTTATTAATTAAAAAATATTTTTTTAATTTCAAGGCCATTCTTAATATTTTATAGGTCTTGGGAATAGTTAAAAAAATTCTTATTTTTGCCTATTTTTGGCCCTCGTATGAAATAAAAATAAACAAAATATAAGTCCTTTTTGTAATTTTTGAGGTTAAAAGTAGATCCTATTTTATTTTATTTTATTTTTTATAAGGATAAAAATAGATCTTATTTTATTATTTATAAGGATGAGCCCTAAGCAGGTATTCGCCCTACCCTTACCCAGGATTGACTCTGTTTAATTTTTATATAGGACATTTAAAAATAACCTTTATTAGTTAAAGATAAGAATACGTACTATTAGATATCTTCAAACCATACATATTAGTGAAATTTCTACTGTATTGTTGTTGTGGTATTGTTAAAAGTATATATTTATTTTTAAGGTTTTAACAAAAGAAATATGTGTTTATATAACTATTATGATAACTATAAAATATTAATTAATATATAATAAAATAAAAGCTTATTTATACATAAATAAGTTTGGTATAAAAGTTGTTTTTATAAATTTTAAATCTTTATTTAAAATTTAATAAAATATTTGCATTGACAGTTAAGATTAATTGTTTAAAATTAAGTTGGAACTTTATAAACAATAAAAAGTAAATTCAATATGTCAGAAATTTCAAAAAATGTTATTTTATTTTAAAAAATATTATATTTAATTAAATTCCTATAATTATTTATATGGAAAATTTATCTATTAATAAATTATATTAAAATAATTTAATAAAATTTTAAAAATATTATTAAAAGTTTACATTTAATCGCTCCGCCGCCGCTACTGGTGGTTCCGCCGCTGCTTAGATCATTCCTCTGGCTGTGGGCCTTGGCTAACGGTGTCCCACCACACATCTGATTCCCAGAGCGGCCAATCAACTCTTTATTTTTTTTTTAATTTTATTTCTTTTTTATCCCATATTATTTCCTCCGGTACCCCTGCGAACAGTGACTTGACGTGTCACTCTCTGGTTGGTTATCCCGTGGACTCCGGTTGACTGCAGTCAACAGTCAAAGACTAAGGTGAAAAATTAGAAACTTGTAGGGAAACTAGATAAGAAAAATCGAAAGTACAAGGGCAAAATGATAAATATAGAGAAAGGGCTGACCTGAAGGAACGCATTAATTCGCATCCAATCCCATCTGGGAAGAACTTGGGGAAGAAAGAATGGCAGAAGCTGTAAATATATGACAAAACCGCTGTCATTTCCGTAGTCTTTTCCCAAACCCAGAACAAAAACCCCACTACAGAGTCACTTGCAAAACCGCTCTGCCTCGAGTTTTTTTTTTTTAACCTCTCTGTAATAAACAGAGCATACAAATACAAATAGAGACAGAGACCAAACCAAACAAAAACACAATCTGAAATTGAAACTGATAATGGAAAAGTAGAAATGAATCAGAGTATCTGATAAGTCTTTTCTTTTCTCTTCTTCTACTTCACTTCTCTGTTACTCTGTTTTTTTTTCTCTCTCTCTCTCCCTGAAAATGGAGTTTGTGTGAGAGAGAGAGGAAATAGGAGTTTGAATCTCTGCTTCTAGATGGCCACTTCCGGCGGGTTACCGACGGAGGTGACGTCGCAGGAGGTGTTTCAGTGGCTGAAAAACCTACCTTTGGCGCCCGAGTACCACCCAACTCTGGCGGAATTTCAAGATCCAATTGGCTACATTTTCAAGATCGAGAAAGAAGCTTCCAAGTACGGAATCTGCAAAATCGTGCCTCCGGTTCTCGCGGCTCCCAAGAAGACTGCAATTGCTAACCTCAACCGTTCACTTGCGACGAGGAATGGGTCCTCTGACTCGAAATCGTCACCCACATTCACGACTCGGCAGCAGCAGATCGGTTTCTGCCCCAGGAAGCCGAGGCCAGTTCAGAAACCTGTTTGGCAGAGTGGTGACTACTATACTTTTCAGGAATTTGAAGCTAAAGCCAAAGCATTTGAGAGAAATTACGTGAAGAAATGGTCCAGGAAGGTTCTCACTCCTCTGGAGATCGAAACCCTATACTGGAAAGCTACTGTCGATAAGCCCTTTTCCGTTGAGTATGCAAACGACATGCCGGGTTCAGCTTTTTCGGTGAATAAAAGTAGAGAAGGAGGTTTGGGAGAGGGGTTGACTGTTGGAGAAACAGAGTGGAATATGCGAAGTGTCTCGAGGGCAAAAGGGTCATTGTTGCGGTTCATGAAGGAGGAGATACCTGGGGTTACTTCTCCTATGTTGTATATAGCTATGATGTTTAGCTGGTTTGCGTGGCATGTGGAGGACCACGATTTGCACAGCTTGAATTACTTGCATACAGGCGCTGGTAAAACTTGGTATGGCGTGCCTAAAGAGGCTGCGGTTGCATTTGAGGAAGTAGTTCGAGTTCATGGGTATGGAGAAGAGATCAATCCGCTTGGTGAGTGTGTAATCCCATAATTTCATGATTCATTGCTAGCTTCCCCTGTTTTTCGGTTTTCCCTGATTTACTAAAATGTCGATGTTGATACAATTCATGGGGTGTTTAGAGATGTTTTTGATTGTAATTGTGATAACTGAACCAGTCTGGATTACTGGTATGCTCTTTTAGATCCGTTGTTGAACAATGTGAATTGCAAGAGTAGTGGGGATGAGTCATTGTTATAGATACCTTAAGGTATATATTGGACTCACTACTGAATTCTTACGATCGAACTTCTGGGGTGAAGTATATATTGAGTAGATATCTGGACACTTCTTCTGCAGGGGTTTGTATTATTTTGTGAATTGCGAGAAAAATGTGGGGCATTTCTTTTATATTTACCACTAATATTTCATTTATAGAGTATAAGAATTATCCTAGAATGAATGGTCCATTGTGATAAGGCTACTTGGTGATTCCTATGATACCTTTTCCTGTTTGATTTAGAATATAAGCAAATTAAGTTTAGGGCCTGCAGTTAAGTTTAGGGTCCAGACCCTATACTTAATTGTCTATAATTATATTTCTCTAGTTACTACAATAGCCACTGAAGAGTATCTTAACTCAGCAGGGAGCTACTTAATTGTCTCTAGTTACTACAATAGCTACTGAAGTGTATCTCAACTCAGCAGTGAGCTCTTCCACCAAGGGTACGGTTGGGTCGGCTTATCCCCCTCCGACTGTAAACCTAGTTACCCTCAAAAAAGAAAATAAAGGAAAACTATGATAGCCACTTTGGCTGTCATTTGTTGACTTGTAGTGAATTGATATAAGCTTAAGGAGCAGCCCTTGTTCTGCATGCTCATTTTCTCAGTGGACAACTTAGTTAAAGAATTTATCGCTGCTTGTCCTTTTCTATTTCACAAATTACTATTTTTGAATCTAGTTATTGATTGTGATTGGCTTTTTGTAGCATGCCTTGTACTGCTAGTACTTTGTTAGGTATTAGTGTGTCTGATAGAAAATATCGGAGTCTTTTTTTTCTTTTTTGCTCTGTTGCTCTGGTTTAACTATATAAAAACATGATTGTTGACTTCATTTTTGCTACAACATAAACAACTAACTGTAGCTTTTACTTGCTCTCCAGTTACATTTGCTGTTCTTGGTGAGAAGACTACAGTTATGTCACCAGAAGTATTTATTAGTGCAGGTGTACCTTGCTGCAGGTGCTTTTTCCTTTCTGTTTATTTGGCTTCTTTGTACTGTCTTCTAGTCTCTGCTAACTTGACATTCTTGTAATTAGTCTGTAATGCACTCAATAAGCTTCTTGAAAATGTGACACTGTTGGTTTGAACTCATGTTCATGTGATATAATAGGGATAGTCGAATATGGGACGAAGGGGATACGTATTCATTGATGATGAGATTGCAGAGATTTATAATTTCATACTATGATCTCTCTTTGCTTCCTGTGGGTGGTAATGTGGTTAAACATGAATATGATCTTTGTACTTGAGTGTCTACGTAGTCTAACCATTGCATCTATTCAATCAGGTTGGTTCAAAATGCTGGGGAGTTTGTTGTAACCTTCCCCAGAGCCTATCATTCAGGGTTCAGTCATGGTAATACCTATATCTGTCAGTTTATTTTCTTCTTTTGAGACATTGGAGACCTTTTGTTATTTTTATTGCATTTTCTAACTAGTGTAGATGCTTATTTTGTTAATGATTTTTAACTTTCAGGATTTAATTGTGGTGAGGCAGCTAATATTGCAACACCTGAATGGTTGAGGGTTGCTAAAGAAGCTGCTATTCGAAGAGCTTCAATTAATTACCCGCCCATGGTGTCTCATTTCCAGTTACTTTATGATCTTGCTCTAGAATTTCGTACAGGGTATAGTTCATCAATATTTTTGCTTTATTTGAATGATGAATCCATGGTTCGTTAGCATTTTCACTTTTCTTTTTATCATCAAATTAGTAAAAACATTCTGTTTAAGGCTTGTTGATTTGCAAGGCGTCCCCCTTATGTAGTTAGATCTTGTTTTCTGGCTAAAGTTTTGTACAGATTGTTTAGAATCTAGTCATATGTAGTCAAATTTGAAATCCATTATAGTCCAGCTGATTGCATAACTTTTTGTTGGCTTGAAATTTCTATTCTACCTTTGTGAAAGATATCAGGTAAGTGTGATGGGCGTTTGTGATTGTGTCACATTTTTCGTTCCTTCTGTTGTACTGTTTTTGACATGATGTTTCAATTAATTTTGCATTTTAACTTGACTCAAAAAAAGAAAAGTTCCAATTGGAAATTGTTTAAATCACATAAGCTTTCGGCAGAAATCCTAGTCGAGATACTTGCACATCCAAAGTTGATGCAGTTCTGTTTGATTCTAAACCACCAATGCTTATTTCTAGTTTTCACCTTGCAGACCATCTGTAAGCATCAATCTAAAGCCTCGGAGTTCTAGACTCAAAGATAAACAAAAGGGTGAAGGTGAAACACTGGTTAAAGAACTATTTGCAAAGAATGTTATTCAGAACAATGAGCTCCTTCATATTCTTGGAAAAGGTTCTTCAGTTGTGCTGCTTCCCCAAACTGCTTCAGATATTTCTGTTTGTTCAAAATTACGTGTTGGGTCACAGTTAAGGTTGAACCCCTCCTTTGGGTTATACAGTCGCAAGAATTTTGTTAAATCCACAAAAGGTTCAGTTTCTGATGAAATCGTATCTGATAGTGATCATGGAATGACTCAAGTAAAAGGATTTTTTTCCTTGAAAGCAAAGATTGCTTCTTTGTACGAAAGGAGCAACTTTTCCTTGTCAGATGAAAGGGGCAATAGTGAGACATACTCTACCAATGGAGAAAATGAAAGAGAAAGTGCGATCCATGGTGATAAGTTGTTGGATCAGAGACTGTTTTCATGTGTCACTTGTGGAATCTTGAGCTTTGACTGTGTTGCTGTTATCCAACCAAAAGAAGCAGCTGCTAGATACCTCATGTCAGCTGATTGTAGTTTCTTTAATGATTGGATCGTTGCTTCTCGAGGAAATAGGGATGGGCTTGCTTTTGCCAGTGATAATCCAAAAACTTTTGAGAATAAATCCTTGACAAGTAGGTTACATGGAGAATCTTCTTATTTTTGCTTACCTTTGTAACATGTTTAAACATTATATAGTCTGTTGGTAGCAATTACAAAATTTTACTATACTGATTTTGCATTACTTGATTGAGAAGATGTTTTGCATTTCTTTTAAGGACATTAAAGGCCCTCAACAACACTATTTTTGATGATATTCAAACTTACTGGGTTCCTGCATTATTCATTTTTGAAACTATTTGGCAAGGGCAGTGATGGTGCAAGGGCGCTGTTCTCATTAAACTACTTGATGACATTGATTACTCTTGTATTATTTTAGTGTTTTTACCCATGCCACACATATTGGACCATTAAGAAACATTTCTTTGTTTCCTTTCCATTGTAGATTCTGTGTCCTTTTGAGTGATTTCCTTACTGGCACTGGTTTTGAGCACATTTTTTGCCCTAAAAATTCCAGGATTGGTAGAAAAGAATGCAGCAGACGGTTTATTTAATGTTCCCCTTCAGTCTACTAATTGCCAAGTTCAGATGGTAAATCAAAGTATTGGAGTGCCTTCTGCTTCTGCAACACAGAAAGAGGCTTCTTCACTTGGCCTTTTAGCTTTGAATTATGCGAACTCTTCAGACTCAGAGGAAGATCAGAATGAGATAGAATTTTCTAAAGATGGTGATATAGTTAACAGGATGCCTTATTCATCAGAAAGTAAATATCATGGTCAAAATTCAACTCTGACTTCTGTTAAGCGAGAGTTTATTGATTTTGGCACTGATAGTATACCTCCATCCCATTCTAGAGTTGATTATGAGGATGAGGTTGCCTTGAAAACTCATGATGGCCATGCTGATCATAGACTCACCAAATTTTGGGAAATAAGTGACCAGACTCCAGAGTTTTCTGTTGAGTCTGAAACCAATAGTGCTGCTTGCAGGGAAACAAATGTTTTGGAGGGCAAGTTAAAAGATTCCTTAGTAATGCCACATAAAAAGGCAAATTGTATCCCAGTGGTCTTTGATGCTGAAAAAGCAAAGTTTAACTCACCAACAGAGCATGCAGATCCATCATTTGGTCAAAGATCTGATGAAGACTCTTCTCGAATGCATGTTTTCTGCCTTCAACATGCTTTAGAAGTGGAACAGCAACTCCGTCCAATTGGAGGAGTGCATATATTGCTTCTCTGCCATCCAGGTGTGTTGCGATACTATGATCTAATATTTCATATATAAAATAAATATGTCATTTTGTTTTTTGTGGCCTCTTTTTTAATTTGCGTTTAACGGATAATGAGTAGTGAAGTATGACTGGTTTAAACAGCATAGTGGATTATTGGTAATTTTTGTTATTTAATTGGATGAACATTGTTGTTTTTCTCCAAACTATATTATCCTAGTTTCTGTTGTTTACGTCATTCAATACATGGGGTTTGCCAAAAACATTTGCAGAGTATCCCAGGATAGAAGCTGAAGCAAAATTGGTGTCAGAAGAGCTGGGAATTGATTATCTTTGGAGTGAGAGCAATTTTACAGATGCCACTAAAGATGATGAAGAGAGGATACAATTAGCTTTGGATAGTGAAGATGCCATACCAGGGAATGGGGATTGGGCTGCAAAGTTGGGGATTAATCTCTTTTATAGTGCGAACCTCAGTCGTTCTCCTCTTTACAGTAAACAGATGCCATACAATTCTGTCATATATAATGCTTTTGGCCGAACTTCTCCAGTTAGCTCTCTCTCAAAGTCTCATATTAATGGAAGGAGACCTGGCAAGCAGAAAAAAGTGGTGGCTGGGAAATGGTGTGGAAAAGTTTGGATGTCAAATCAAGTTCATCCTCTTCTGGCAAAATGGGATTGTGAAGCACAAGATCAAGAACATGAACAGGAAAGGAATTTCCATGGGTGGGCTATATCTGATGAAAAGCTTGAAAAGAATCCACGAAGTACCAACAGAAAAGAAACCGATTCAGTCATTAGAAAGTACCGGAGGAAGCGGAAAATGAGAGCAGAGAGCAGGTCTATTAAGAAAGGGAAATATATGGAGACTGAAGCTGTAGCTTCAGATGATTCAATGGAGGATAATTCTGATAAGAAGCATTCAATGATTCATAGTTGGAACAAGAGAAAGTACATGGAGAGAGAAGTTTCATATGATTCACTGGATGATATTTCTCATCGGTACTTGGGTAAATTTCATAGAAGTAAGCAGGCCAAATCTATTGAAAGAGATGATAGTGTTTCAGAAGATTCACTGGAAGATAACTCTCAGCAACAATTCAGTAGAACTCTTAGAAGCAAGCAAACTAAACCTATTGAGAGGAAGATGGCTGTTTCTTGTGGCTTAGTGGAGAACAATTATCACAAGCCACATAGGAAATTTGCTAGGAGCAAGCTAGACAAATGTGTGAAGGCAGGTGAAATTTCTGATGATTCACAGGAAGATTATAGTGGTCAGTGGGAGGAGAGGATCTCCAGAAATATGCATACACGACATTTTGAGACTGAAGATGCATTATCAGATGATTCACTTGAGGAGAGTTCTCATAGGCTTCATGTGAGGGCTTCCAGAAGAAAACAAGCCGATTATATGGATAGAGAAACTGTGATTTCAGATGATTCTAAGGAGAATAGTTCCCATTGGCAGAACAGAAGATTTTCCAAAGGCACACAAGCCAAATATACTGAGAGAGAAGATGTTGCATCAGATGATTTACTGGAGGAAAGAAATTATCAGCAGCTCAAGAGGTTCTCCAAGAGCAAGCGAGCTAAAGTTATTGAGATGGAAGATGTGATATCAGATGATTCTCTGGGAAACAATATGCATCAACAGAGCAAAAGGATTCTAAAAAATAAGCTAGCCAAATTTATTGAGAGGGAACATTCAGTTTCTGATGAGTCGGCTGAAGAGAATACTAACCAGTTGTTTAGAACAGCTTCTAGAAGCAAAAAGGTGAAGTTTGTTGCAAGGGAAGATGCAGTCTCAGATGATTTGCTAGTGGATGATACTCGTGAGCAGCCCAGGAGTATCCCAAGAAGTAAGAAGGCCAAACTCATTGAGAGGGAAACTGTAGTTTCAGATGATCTGCAGGAGGATAACAATCAACGGCATCTTAGGAAAACTCCTAGAGGTAAGCGAGCCAGCCTGATTGAGAGAGATGATGCAGCATCTGATGATTTGTTGGAGGAAAATTCAGAGCAGCCGTCCAGCCGGATTCTTAGAAGCAAGCAGAACAAGCAGTTGACTCTTCGCCAGTTGAAACTGGAAACTTCTCAGCTGATGAAGCAAGGAATGTCTCGGTTAACAAAGAAAGATACCCCTAAATCAATCAAACAAGAGAAGCAAACAAAACAATGGACATCACGGATTCGAGATGCTAGAAATAACAAATCTAGACAGATTAATCCTCAAGTTGAGGAAGAGCTTGAAGGAGGACCTAGTACGCGCCTCAGGCAAAGACCTTCGAAGTCAAAAAAGTCAGACACAAACCTAAAAGAGAAGCAGCAAAAGACCAAGAAAAATGTAAAGTGTGCTTCAGTTGTGAAGGCTCCAGCTGGCCGCAAGAATCGCAAAGTCAAGGGGGAAGGAGAAGAATATCAGTGTGATATTGAGGGATGTGCCATGAGCTTTCGCACAAAACAAGAGCTTGCAGTGCATAAAAGGAACATTTGCCCTGTCAAGGGGTGTGGGAAGAAGTTCTTCTCCCACAAATATCTAGTGCAGCATCGTCGAGTCCACTTGGATGACCGCCCCCTTAAGTGCCCCTGGAAGGGCTGTAAGATGACATTCAAGTGGGCATGGGCTCGGACTGAGCACATTAGGGTTCACACTGGTGCTCGTCCTTACGTATGTGCTGAGGAAGGATGTGGACAGACATTCAGATTTGTGTCGGACTTCAGTCGCCACAAGCGGAAGACTGGTCACTCTGTAAAAAAAGGCAGGGGGTGATTCCTTACAAGGAAAAACCGTGTATTTAACATTGCTAATGAGACTCTTTGTCCTGTTGACAGGGTAGAACTAGGGCTAAAGATAGTGATAGGATTTCCCTGTAACTGTAATTCAGAGCAACCAAGTTGATTGCCTTTTGCACCGGCGGCCTCAATTGGGTCTTGCAAATCACTGCAAGTTGAGCAATTGATTGAACATTCAAACTGATTGATAATTCCACAATGAATGTCAATTCTAATTCTTATTTCAAGGTGAGACCTTGGAGTGCTTGATTGTGCAATTTAGTATCTGCAGGAACAGGATAGTATCAGTCATACGCACACACTATCCAGTCCATCATATATTGTCATTTTCTTATTTTTTAGAACAAGTAGAGCAACGAATAAAAACTAGTTATAGTAGTTATTATAACATCCTTCGAAGTCTGTTGTAACTAATGAGCTCAAGCTCGTGAGAGAGACTTGTAACAACTAAGTTGAAATTCAACAGAAAAATATAAGTAAGAGAAGAATAATAAGAGAAGATGGATGAACTGCGGGCAGTGGAATCGTTACTTTAAGTAACCACTAGTTGGTTTATAAGTCTCAGTATAATTTTAGAGGTGGACAACTTGATCTCATTAATTCATCGTTTCTTAGACTCAACTTTAATCCACTTTAATATAGAAACATCCAGCCTCGTCAATTGTTAAACTGAACCTAGATCTAATATCAACATTACCCTCATAATTGTTGTTGGCTTGATAAATTGGTATCCGAGACCCTTCCTAGAAATTGAGCAAACTGACTAAGACAAGGTTACATTCCATGGTCGATCGTGGTGGAGTGGTGGAAAGAAGTATGAAGCAACACCTATAAGAGCTGGAACATAAATTTAAAGAGATGAATGATGAATTTGCTATTCAGTTGAGGGGTGTCCAACAATGTGTGGAGGATTCTTATAGATTACCTGGGCAGAAAATGGATTAGTTATTATTGTCCATTCAACAATTGGCTAACAACAAAGGATCTAATGGGATTGCCTATTTAAAAGGGATCTTACCCACACCAAATAGACAACCATCACAGGCCAATCCAAACCTCGCAATTCTATTAGAGTCACAACTAGCCAGGATGTGGAGTTCATGGAAGTGAATCAGGTAAATCCCAAGATTGAATTAATCCATTTTGATGGAACTAGTACTAGAATATGGATCCAAAAAAGCTCCTGTTATTTCCAATTTTTTTGGATTCTTGAGGACGAAAAGGTTGAAGTGGATGCGCTCTATTTTGAAGGCAAGGTGGAGACATGGTTCGAAAACTATCTAGTGGGATGAGAGGAGATTATTTAGGCTGACTTGTCCACGACATTGTTAAACAAATTTAAGAAGCAAAACTTCGGAATTATCACAACATTTAATAATTTGAAACAAACTATTGGTGTGTCTGAGTATATTGAATCCTTTGATGAATTGCAGGCTTGCTTAATTGAATTGAGACCACAGTTAGATGAGGATCATTTTACTCACAACTTTATTGGAGGATTGAAAGATGAAATTAAACACGCACTAATTATCATCAACCCACATAATTTAGATGAAACTTATCATGTGTCAGAGCAAGAAGAGCTCAAGTTGGAGGCTACTATTCAGAAGATTAAATATTGTTATTTCAAAACAGGTTATCAATGCTAAGAACTTTGCAAACCAAAAAGTGGAAAATCCAAATTTGGGGACACAATATGAGTTCAAAAAAGGGAAATGCTACAAATGTGGAGATAGATTTTTCCTTGGTCATCAAAGCAAGCCTAAGACTCTACATGCACTAGAAACAGAAGACAATGCTGATGCTGAAATTGCAGCTAATTGTGGAGCGTAGATAAAAGAGATAATGCAAGGAGAGACTAAAGATGTTACATTGTATGCAATAATTGGATACAACACCCCAAGCACTATCCGAGTCAAAGGCTCATATGTAGGTAAACCATTGATCATACCAATTGATACTGGTGCTACCTATAGTTTCATAGACCCGAGGGTCATTCGAGATACTCCTATGAAACCTACCCTTATTTTTCCCTTATTAGTTAATATGGAAAATGAAAACAGAACTGTTTCTATGTTGGTGTATGAGATTTCGACTTGGAAAATGCATGGAAATGAATTTACATTCAATTTCAAATCATTAAAATTGGTGGGATGTGATATGGTGTTCAGAGTTGACTAGTTGAAAACTATAAGTCGCATTACTTTTGATTATAACAGCCTTACATTGAGGTTTGAAGGGAGGAGTAATATTGAGCTTAAAGTGATTGATGAGACTGCTACCATTAAAATGCTTGGTACTGAATTGATAGATAGAATGTTGAAAAAGGGAGAAATGAAATGGATAGCCTATGTTAACTCTATCGAATCAAAACTTGTAAAACATACCATTCTAGAACCGATACAACAACTAGTTGACACCTACATTGATCTTTCAAAGAACCAAATACATTGCCACCCCAAAGAACCCTTGACCATAAAATTCCATTCAAACCTGAAAGCCAACTAGTGAACTTGAGGCCTTATCGATACCCTTATTACTAGAAAACTAAGATTGAGAGCCAGATAAAAAAAATATTACAAAACTACACCATTCAACCTAGCCAAAGTCCTTTTGTTTCCCCAGTTTTACTTTTAAAAAAGAAAGATGAAACAATGAGAATGTGTGTAAATTATAGAAAACTAAATGACATGACAATCAATGACAAATTTTGCATACCCATAATTGATGATCTACTAGATGAGTTACATGGAGCTACAATTTTCTCAAAACTTAATCTTAGATCATATTGTCATCAAGTCAGAATGAATGTGGAGGATATCTGTTGGACCCCGAATTATTTTTATTAAACATGATTTAATCTTATTTTGAGGTCTTGTTAGATTTATTATTTTGGAGTAATTAGCATGTTAATGTTAGGAGGAATTACGAATTGATGGAATTAAAGTATGATGTAGTAAGAATGCATGAGGGGTAAATTTGGTAGATCATCTAAACCCTTAAGTTTTAAGGCATTAGTGGAAGGGCATAAGGGTCTTTTGCATGCATTAGTGGGCAAATTAGAAGAAGAAGAAAGGGTTGGCTTGTGAGGAAGAGAAAAAGCACCGTGGAAGAGAGGAAAAAGAAGGGAAAACTTAGGAATTGTGAAGATCTTGAAGGATTTAAGGAGTTTAGAGCCAAACAAGTAAGTGCAAGCATTCTTTCTTCTTCATTGGTTGGATTAACATGTTTAATGATAGTTGGAAGTGAAAATGAGTTTGATTTGTGTACGAAAATGTGTAATCTCCTAGGGTTAATGCTTCTTTGTGTTTAGGACTGATTTTGGGTTGAAATGAGTTTAGAATTGAAGTAGGAGTGATGGTTTAGAGTTGTGATGAAGATTAATTTCAAGATGAGAGGTTTTTGGTTGATCAATGCGGGAGAAACAGGTTTCGGGCGAGTTTTGCTTCTCGTACGTCGCGATGTGCTCATATGCACGCCGCGGCACGCGCCTGCTTCCTCGCCGTAGCGAGCTCCAGTGTGTTCGCCGCAGCGAGCCTCCGTTTTCTCCTCGGCGAGTCTCCGTTTCCGCGGCGGCAAGCCTCCGTTTCCGCTGCGGTGAGTCTCTATTTCTGTTGCGGCGAAATCATGTTTTCCTTATTTTCAAAGCTTTGTGATTTTCTTTTCAATGTTGTTTGATTGGGAACTTGGGTTGTTATAGGAAACCAAGACGAGCTAATCCGATCGCAAGAGGAAGGACAACATTGAACTTGGATTTTCAAGCGATATTTGGTTGGTAATATATTTATAGTTGTTGTGTGTATGGGCAAATTATCTTGCTTGCTTGCATGTGTGTGTGACATTGAAATTGTTAAAAATGCATTGTGATTGTGATCATGTATTGCCTCAAAAAACATGATGGCATTTTGTATGACTGAAAAGATGAAGTGGTATGATGATCATGAAAAGTATGAAAGCATTTGATAAAATGATTTGATCATGAAATGAATATGTGCTTTGTTTGGGCAAGAGAGGAACGTTTTGTTAGTCACGTGCACATCAACGTATAGCCTTCTCCCGACTGCCCGCTTGAGGCCACGAGATCCTGAGAAAAATCAGACTAGTTTCGTTCACGGTATAAACTTCGGTTTATCCGTTTTGTTCCACGGAACTCTCGAGCCATTTGTTTGCGCATTGCATTTTTGTTGTATAGTCATGAATGGTGCATAATTGAGTGTTGTGTGATTATATTTGAATTATGAGTGGAGATTCTGATTGTGGAATTGTTGAAACTTGAGAACGAAGCGTTTTATGAATTCATTTTGATTTTTATACGACAAATGAACATTTCAACTATTTTGCTTATTCTTCATTATAAACTTGTTACCCACGAGCTTTTAAGCTCACCCCCCTTTCCTTCCCACCTTCAGGTATTTGAGCAAAAGATGGAGTGAAAGCGAGTCAGGGCATCACTCCCAATTTGCTGATGTTGTATTTTGAGTTAGTTTTGGATAATACAAGGATTAGTCACTTTTCAAGGAGTATTAGTTCATTGCAACTTTTGTATTTTTTAGATTTTGGATTATTGTTGTATTGAGGTTTAGAATGCCATTAGACCTTGTAAAATTCTATTCTTTTGATGTTAATGAGTTATGAATTATGTATGGGTGATGATGAGTGGAAATATGAATTTGTATATGGATGAGGATGAGTTCAAATTAGGTATAATATGAGTAAGTTATTGATTAGGTATGAGAATTTAAGCTTTATGATTTATTTTGGAGTATGCTCAAGTTTTTATAACGAGCAATAATACGCACACGTTTTATGGTCAACGGGGCCCAGCATATGTTTGGTATCAGAGTAAGAAGAGATTTCAAGGAACTACACTCAGGTATGATGGTATTTGTTAAGAGATTGGATTCCGGAAACGGGATCCAACAGAAATAGATATGAGCACCAATGAATATGAATGTTTATCATAATTAAAGCAACTAGTTAGAGCCTACCAGCTCTTGAAAGGAATTTGTTCTACCAACAATCAATTATACTTACTAATGCGTCTTATTAGTCTTTGTTGAAAAGCATAAACTTTACTGTTCCTTGACATAAACTCACCTAGTATAAGCATCATTCCCCTCACACCTCATTCACTTCATGGTTAGCAATTAGGAATCATCTTCTTAAAGTTGATAGAATATCATATTACTCAACTTAGCCTAACTAGTGTTTTCTATGTACGTTAGCTTTCGAAAGAATTCAACACGTCTTTTGCCTATGTCAATAAAGTCAATACCTGTGGAAGAGAATTACTTAGCTATGCTATCTATTCAATCCACCAACTTTTTGGTAAGAAAGAGTCCATTGGAGTTACATGATCTAGATGACAAAGGAAGGGGCTCTTTGGTTGTTCATAGTTGCTTTTTCTTATCTAGTTACTAGTATATGGGAAGAAAGAAATAATAGGATCTTTTATGATTTACACAACAACAAAGAAAAGCTATTGCAGATCTTATTCTCCAAAATTAGGCTTTTTTTTTGTCTACAAAGACCATCACTGTTTCAGCTCTCAATGCCTAGTTGATTGGAAGATCAACTAGATAAATCTCTTTTTATCTTTTTTTGTAATTTCAGTATAATGTTGTTAGAGACAATTTAATCTCTAATATTATTATCTTATTACTACTTCCGTGAAAAAAATGGATTACATCTCAATACATTGTAGCATCCCACTCCCGCAAGACCCGAACCCGATATCGATGGTGATACCCGAGCCCGTGCCTCACGAGGGTGGTATGCTAGAGCAGTCAAAACAGTTCAAATACACAGAAAGCCATTTTTCTTTTTGCAAACAAACGAGTGCGCAGATATCAATAAATAATTTGAGCCCGTTTTAATACAAAAATCATTTTCGATCATAAAACAATTCCAGTTATAAATCAATTCATACACATATTATCCATAGCCAAATTGGGCCCAATATAATATCAGTACTAATCTGCAGAATTTGCAAAGTTTCAAATTTACACATAATACCGAATGACTCTAATGCAGAGGTGAAACTGATCCCGACTTCAACTCTAACTCTTATGCGGTAATCATACTCCCGTTTGTCTAACGGGGTACTCGCCAATTCCTGAAAAATAATTGCAATGTTGGGTGAGTTTGCGAACTCAGCGAGAAACCATCATCGATGGTTCACTCAACTCATGCATATTCAAATAATTCACATAATACCACATACGATCACAATTCACAAATATAAGGCATTTCACCTCTCACACAATCCGCATTCACTCATATCATATATTCAATGCACATGTGACACTTTCCAATTTATTAAGGTGTTGTGACTGTGCGCCTGAAATTGTCCCAGTGACGGGCACATTACATTGAGCCTGTGGCTCTGAATACGTTGGGCCTGAATGCCCTGATACGGTGAGCTTGTGGCTCTGAATACGTTGGGCTTGAAGCCCTGATGCGTTGAGCTTTAAGCTCTGAAATACGTTGACTGCTCCGGTCACAACTGTCATTATCTGATCATACCTTTATGCATGAATGCTTATGCTCCAATTTTCATTTACAGTCATTTACATTTCAATGCCATTTCCCATTCCTTTGGACCTTCGGTCCGGTATTTCAGTCATATGCATTTACAATTTATTTCATTGATGCATTTATAATCATTTACACACAATAGCAGTTCAATAACAAATTCCCAATATTTCGGACACCCATGTTCCAAAATCAATCAAAATCAAATACACATATTCATCCATTATCTCCACATGGCATCAATGCATAATATTAATCACACGTATATTGAGGAACTAACTAGGTTACTCATCTGTACTTCCGAGCTACAGCCTGGAAGTCCCAGCAGTATCCGTGGAATATCGATCCATCGGAGTCTCTATAATAGTCAAATAATGCCCATTACAAAATGCACAGTCAAAATCATTTGATGAGGCACATATAAGTTCACTCGTCGCGACGTCCAGCTCACCGCTCGTCGCGATGTCTAGTTCGTCGCGGTGAATGCTCGTCGCGTCGTCTAATTATTTTCACGTCACGACGTGCGAGCTCTGGTTTGCCTTCTCCGATCTATTTTTCGCCACTTCTCACTCTAAAACCAATCCTCACTCACTCTCAGCTACCCAAACACACAATAAATGCCATAAATGCATCAAACAACTTTAAATAACAACATTAGAACCATTTACTTACCGATCGAACCTCAAATCCTCAAATCTCTAAAAATCTTCCGATTTCTTTAACATTTACGGCTCCCTCTTCTCCTCCCACGATTTTCCATCATCTCAAAGGGTTTAGGTTTGATCTCAATTAACAAGGAAAGAGCAAGCAACTAGGACAATGAAAGGTCATAAGGGAAGGAAGAATGAAACTCAATCGGTGGAGGAAACAATCACATGCCCTAGGACGGAAAAGAGCAAACTTTTTGCCCAGATTTATTTCTCTAAGACCCCTTTTAAAAGTTGATCAATTTTTTTGCCTCATCCATAGCAATATGCCACTTGTCATTTTTCCTCTTAATATATTTAAATCTCTTTCTCTTTTCAATTCATTTCCAGTCCAATTCGTCTCCAAATTTCAATAGCTCGACATATTAAATTCCAATATCATAAATCTAAATTTTCCATTGCCATTTACCAGTTATTCTAGCACCATGCAGTCAATCAGTCTGTCACTCGGAAGATTTCCGGTCCGGACTTTTTCTCCCGAATTTTCAGAAAATTTTCCTAAAGTTTACTATCAGCTGGCGATCACTCAGTACAGTTCCAACTCAATATTCAAACTCAATTATTTCAAATTTCCCCAATAAATCATAATCGAATCTAATTATCTCACAAATCACAATTCATATCAAATTCAAAATCAAAAGCCGGGAAAATTTCATGAACGCATGTACCTATATATGTGCATGTGGAAAAGACTCATTCCTCTACAATTAGAGGCCAAATGATTGCTCAGTCAACAATATGCGGTAGAAATCCTAACCCGTCTCAATTTACCAATATAACATTCCCATCGGTGACGGGATGTTACAATTATAGCCATCGGTCACTAGCATAAATTCAGGAATATGTACGTATATATGTTATATATATATACAAGCAACAATTCTTGTACTCACATGCTAATCAAACAATTTACGCATTTAACATAATTAATTCAACTTATAAAACATGTCACAGGTATGCTTCATAGTGAACAAATCAAGTATGCAATGCACATCACACGGCTCGAGGGTTCTATGGAAACAAAAGGGAGAAACCGAAGTTTACACCCTGAACAAAATGAGTCCATTCGGAGCTCATATGCCACAAGCGG